>CAUJNA010000424.1:1317514-1347078 GCA_963377175.1 Effrenium voratum | reverse complement strand
GACTTGCGAGCTCGGAGGCCAGCGCCGCGGCGGTGACGGCCCCCAGGAGTGTCCACCTCCAGCTGAGGCCGTAGTTGGCGGCCGCCGTGGCCAGCGTGGCGTTGTTGGCCGAGGCGATGGAGCCGTTCATGGCCGCCGTGGTGCTGTAGTTGGACAGCTTTAGGTCCACGCTGTCCGGGGTGCTCTTCGTGGCCACCACGCCCTCCAGCACGTCGAAGGCCGACTGGTCTGCCTTGTTGGAGAGACCCGTGGTCAGCGAGCTCTGCAGCGCTGCGATGCTGCTTCCGTGCGCGGCCACCTGTCCGTCGCCAGCGCGCTGCTGTCCAGCTTTGAGGCCAGCTCGGCGGTGACTCGGTCGTCCAGGGACTGGATGGCAGCAGCGTTGTTGCCGGAGGCTGCCGTGTTCACCGCCAGGTCAGTTACTTGAGCGTAGGGCGTCAGAGCGAGGGCCAGCTGTCCTGCTGTGACGTGCGTGCCGTCAGTCACCTCTCCGTTGTCCAGGACCTCCGGGATGTTGCCCGTGACAGGTCCTTCAAACATGTTTTCTTAGGAGTAGGTGTTACACGAATTCGTAACGCAGGGGTGTTGTACTTTCACAACACGCCCTACCTGTACGCGAAGTGTGGAATGACGCAGTGTCCGATGGCGTCGGACACTGTGAATTGACCGATGGCGTCGGTCAAAGCGCTTGGGACACCTCGGCCTCATGATGAGACCGGCGAAGGACACTTGTCTCAGCGGCTATGACCTGCAGGGCATTCATGAGCCAACCTTGTCCTTTCATGAGCCAACCTTGCCCATTCATGAACCAACCTTGCCCTTTCATGAGTCATTGATGAATCACCCGGTTCCATTATTGACTCAAACTTGCCAAGAACCGAGTCCGCCTTGCCGGCGAGGGCGGCGTCCAGGCCTGCCGTGGTGACGGCGTCCAGGAGAGCGGCCGCTATCTTAGAGTCCACCTCAGAGGATGTGTCGACGGCTGAGAGCAGGACGTACGCTGTCAGGGCGCTGGCGTCCGCCTTGGGAACTGGGGCGCTTTTGCACACTTTTCGGCCCCAAAGAGAGCGGTGACGAAGCGGTGACATCGTTGACAAGCGTTTTTGGGCCAAAAAGTGCCGTTTTGGGACGGTAACAAAAGCCGATGGTGAGATGGTAAAGGCGTTGGTCTCCGGAGCGACGTCTGGGAGGTTCGATTCCACCCTGGCACCTCGGTAGGCTGACGTGTTAGACACCGGTGACATCGGCGGTGACTAATTCAGCAGGCTGACGTGTTACGTGGGAGAACCTTGGCAGGCTGTCAGGCTCCGAGCCAGGTCCTCGGCGGGCTGTCGGACCGCGAAAAACCCTGCGGAGAAGGAGCTCGGGAACTGGGCCCGGTTTTGCGCACTTTTGCACCCAAAAAGCGAGCGGTGACGAAGCGGTGACAAACGGTGACAAGCTCAGCGGGCTGGAATTCGCAGGCTTTTCGGGGCAGAAAACGGAATTCGGAGCACAGCGACCGTCTGGAGCCGGTTTTCGGCGGAAAACGAGCGAATTTGGTGGCCCAGGCACCACTTTTGACGTCTGACACGAAAAAACAAACTTTTCGGAGTTCGCCGTTTTCAGCGCTTTTTGCACCAAAAACGGAGCGGCGACGGAGCGGTGACATCACTGGTGACGAGTTCAGCTGGTTGGAAATTTGGCTGTTTTGGCGGGTTTTGTTGCCAAAAAAGCCAAATAATTAGGGGTGTATAGGCAGACCTCATGCGGAAGCAAGTGTCTCGAACGACGGATTGCAACTATAGCCGGAGACTCCAAGCTCTTCTACGTGTTGCAAAAGAGGCTGATCGTCGAGATAATCATGGGTGTGCTCACGCTGGACGCGCAAACGGTTTCCGACCTCCGCTATCACTACAAGCCGGACTTCACTGCTCACTTCAACAAACAGAAGAAATATTATGAAGAGCAGCAAAGAGAAGGCAAGGCGTTCGCTAGGAGGGATGGCGACGACGCGCGAACGAAGTGGTACTACTTCGAGGACGTGGCGGATTTACTCTGCGCAAGAAGACGCTGCATGAGAGAGAGCGCGCAGCCCACGAGCCTGGAGAGCCGAGTGGCGCCCGGCGTCATGGAGCAGTACGCCCGGAGCCCCAACCCTCGTCTTTGAGGCGCAGGCGTGCCAGAGAGACGCTTTGCTGGTCGGCGTGGACGTGGTGCGCTGCAGGCGCAACGGGCTGGCCAACGCCCCCTTCCCCCTGCCGATCTTGTGCCCGGCCGACGGCGTTGAGCCCGTGGACGGCGTGCTGCCGGACCTGGGCTTTGCGGAGGGCTGCTGCGACGCGAGGCAGTCCTGCCTGAATTTGTTGCCGTACGTGGGGCCCGGCTGGTGCCCGAAGGTTTCGTTGGGACCACATCGTGTCGGGCATCTCCGCGCGGAGCCACGTCGGCGCGGCGACGCTGCGGCGCGCTGGAGCGGACGGACGAGGCCTGGCCCAAGGGCGAGGAGCACATGGCCAAGCTCAGCGTGAACGCGATGATAGGCCTGTGGGCGCGCAGCATGGAGGTGGTCTACAGCGTGCGCAGCAGCAGCAGCGAGCTGGACGGCGCGGGCGCGGACTTCTCACAGGCCTCGCCTACGAGGGGGGCACGGTGTGGGACTTCGTCTAGGAGGCTACTGAGCAACGCCACCTACCGCCCCATCCAGGGGTTTAATGTTATTCTAAGAAAAGGCGCTCACCGGGCTGGAGGTGAAAAGATCCGTCTCGGACTTGGGTTTAATGAAGGAGAGGCGCTCGCCGGGCCGTCTCGGGCTAAAGGTGAAAAGATCCGTCTTGGGCAGGGGTTTAATGGTGTTCTAAGGAGCGGGCTGGAGGTGAAAAGATCCGTCTGAAAGATCCGTCTCGGGCAGGGGTTTATGTTATTCTAAGGAGAGGCGCTCACCGGGTTGGAGGTGAAAAGATCCGTCCGGGTTTAATGTTATTCTAAGGAGAGGCGCTCACCGGGCTGGAGGTGAAAAGATCCGTCTCGGACTGGGGTTTAACGTTATTCTAGCAGAGGCGCTCGCCGGGCTGGAGGTAAAAAGATCCGTCTCGGACCTGAAATAAAGTTATTCTAAGGAGAGGCGCTCATCGAGCTGGAGGCGATAAGATCCGTCTCGGACCAGGATGAAAGATCCGTCTCGGGAAGGGGTTTAATGTTATTCTAAGGTGAGGCGCTCACCGGGCTGGAGGCGATAAGATCCGTCTTGGACCTGGGAATAAAGTTATTCTAAGGAGAGGCGCTCACCGGGCTGGAGGTGAAAAGATCCGTCTCGGACCAGAAGATCCGTCTCGGGAAGATCCGTCTCGGACCTGGAATAAAGTTATTCTAAGGAGAGGCGCTCACCGGGCTGGAGGTGAAAAGATCCGTCTCGGACCAGAAGATCCGTCTTGGGAAGATCCGTCTCGGACTTGGGAATAATGATATTCTAAGGAGAGGCGCTCACCGGGCTGGAGGCGATAAGATCCGTCTTGGGAAGATCCGTCTCGGGAAGACCCGTCTCGGACCTGGGAATAATGTTATTCCAAGGAGAGGCGCTCACCGGGCTGGAGGCGATAAGATCGCTCTCCGATGGTCGACGCTGCGGGGTGATGATCATGTTCATCCTGCACTGCTGAGGCGTGTTGTTCGTGTCTCTCCTGCACCGCTGTTCGGCTGCTGGTGATGGTCACCAAGAAGTAGTGTGAGTGAGCGGGGATGCAAACCGGTGGAGGATACTCCCAGGTTTGCGGAATTTGTGTTTTTCAAGCACGCATGGTCAGGTGTACCTCTCGCCGATAGGCAAGGGTACAAAATCGACAAATGATATCCTTTTTGTATTATGGCTTCTGATAAGAATTTAACTACTTGCATTTGTGATGCAATCAGTTGTGGCCTATTGTCGTCATGTGGACTCTTCCACAAGGTATGTTGGACAGCGTTACCCCGATTAATTCGGGGTGGTGGCGGGATTTTAATGCCCGGGATGTCGCGCGACTGCCTTTGTGGGTTTGCTCCACCGCTGACGGCGGTAGTGTCCAGCTGTTTGCGGACGTATGCGAGCAGTTAAACCCTATCAGTAAATGGCACGCTCCACCCGTCATATGACGGGCTCCTCGTGAGGGGGGTGTGGTTAGCCATGGTTTAAATCATCATCTGGGAAGTCGCGGTAGTGACTGACCGGTGGTGTTTGGCTCAAGTTTGCGGGTCCGTCGCGCCTTGGATGAGCGTCGCCGGGTCCCCGCGTCGATCACCTTCGTGTCGGTGGAGAAAGAGACATCGGCCCGGGGCAGATTGGTGGGGTCCGCCCGTGCGGTTCATCGTCGATCAAGGTTGCGGGTACTTGTTTATTTGTTTTGATTATTCCTTTTGGTTGTTGTTCTCTGGTGTGTGGGAAACCCTGATCTTTGGGACCGGGGATTGGTTTGCTTTTGGGGAACCTTTCTTTGTGGCTTGTTTACCAACTAACCCATCGCCTGGGCACAGGTTCGTGCCTGAATCACAAAACGTAATATGCTTCCCCGGTGGCTGGCTGCCCTCTCTTCTTGTTTTGCTGGTTTGTTTGTTTGTGTTGTGTTTTGCTTGTTGGTTCTGTTCTCTTCTTGCGTTTTGCTGTCAGCCTCTAAGGTTAGTACCGCTAGGGTAGTGGTAGTTGTTTCTTTTGCAAGCATTGAACACCGTGGCTGCGAAATGCAAAAACAAGTCCTTTGTTTTTTCTTTGTATTCACTAATCAGCCGGGCCGTTCCAGGTGGTAGCGTACTTCGGTGATGGGGCCACGCTCTTTTGAGGATCCGCGCTGTGGCTCCGGCTTTGCCGACGTGGACTTTGCGCTTCAGCAGTTCCCCGTAAACGGAGTTGTTTGGTTTCATTGTCTCTTTTATTGTGCCTTTTTCCTACGCTGGAATGTTGCTTGAGGGCGACTTTTGCCATTTGATGGCTGGGTAACTTGGTTCCGATGTCCCTACTTGCTCTCCCTTCTCTACTGTTGCAGCATTGGACATTGTCGCTAAGGGTTGTTCGTGTGCGCAAGTTTTGGGTAGCGTTGCTGGCAAGAAAGGTTGTTTCAGGAAGCCAAGCACTTGATTGTCCCCCTTAATCGCTTAGTAAAGTTTCCCCCTCTGTCGCATGGTAGAAGTTGTTCATTTTAGTCACAGCATATAATTTTTCCCCCTTGGTCGCAGGGTACTAGTATTTCCCCCTCTGTCGCAAGGTAGATTGTTTTTCCCCCTTAGTCGCAGCGTTCTAGTTTTCCCCCTTAGTCGAGTTGCAGGGTAAAAAATTTCTCCCCCTTAGTCGCAGGGTAAACATTGTTCCCCCCTTATTCGCAGCGCATTTGTTTTTTCAACCCTTAGCCGCAGGGTAAACATTTTTCCCTCCTTAGTCGCAACCCGAGACGCAAGCGAAATGGTTGGTGCTGGCTAAGAAAAGAGGAGAAAAGGGAGCAGGGAAGAAGGGTTTGCAGGTTAACAGACACGCGCAAGCGTCCACTCAAGTGATTGCCCAGACCTACCTCAGTATGTCCTCTACAAACAAATGTTTGAACAGCATACTTAAAGATATTTCCAGACACCATGTCAGTCGGATTGCCAACTCTTGATGTTGTTTGCACAAGCCACACTTGCCTCAGCCGTTGCGAGGAGTCAGGCTGTGAGCAAACATGGGTCGGTGTGCACACCAACAGAAACAGCCATGCACTGCTTCAAAGCACAGGCAAAGTTGGAGCCCAACTCGGGGTCAGTCCTTGAAGTTCGGACGCACTCTCTTGCGTTTGGGTGACGACGATTTCAGTCTTTTTCCAAGGCTTGCCCGCCTGGCAAGTCTGAGGCAACATGTCATACACAGCAGTGCGATACTTGCCGTGGGATTTTCCCAGGGACCGCTGCAGAAAATAGCGAACTTTCAAAATACGCCCACAGAAACTGGCGCTTGATGCAATTCGAGGACTGCGTCGCCTGCTTCGGCCTGCCACGCTGCGTGTGGCAGGGTTACCCGCTTCGCCGCAGGTGATGGCCCGGGCCCAGGGTGCTTTGACATGGCCAGAGGATGATTTGCAAATGTGGCTTTTAATCTTCAAGAGTTAGGGTTTTGGCTGTTGAGGCAAAAGGAATGCGACAAGATGGTCTGAGACGAGACGAACATTCTCGTATCTTTCTGCCAGCAAGAGCTTGCCAGCAAACTCGAAGTTGCCAAGAGCAGATCGTTTGGCTCGCACACTAGCCGCCCAACATTTTCAGCCATGGGGTGCTGTGGGTCAGTGAACGTGGACCATCCGGCCTCCCAAGCACACATCCAAAAGACGCGCGGCAATGGCAAAGGTCAAGACTTCGTCATTCTGGGGATCAAGGACCAGAACATGGTTGGCAAAGTGTACCTGAGCGGAGCGCCGACGAGTGACCCACAACTCGTTGCATCAGTGGACGCAGCCGTCAAGAAGACGAACACCGGAGTGGAACGCGGCACAGACGAGCACGACAAGCTTTGGGACATCGCTTGGCACAACTCCAAAATGACCAGCGGCTATCAGTTCCTGTCCTTAAAGAAACCCTTCTTCCCGATCGGCCGTCACGTCGTGGGCTTGTTGGATGCCCTGGGCGAGCATGGCTTTATCCCCTCGGCCGCCCCCAGCTACGGCGGGCCGATCTCCGACAAGCAATCAGTTGAGTGGCCCATGATCATTTGCGAGAAGGACGTTGAGAAGCAGTATGCCAAGGAGACGGCCTGTGGTCGCAGAATTGGGCTTTGATACCTTGCCAGACCTGACATATTCCGATGTTGAATGGAAGCCGGAAGGAGTTGATATCTAAACTCCTAACCAGGACTCATGTGCTCAAACATGTTTTTGGGCCAAACTTGAAGGAGACCCTTTTCTTCGGCATCCTGTCTGCTTTCAGTCAGGGTTTCTTTGGCTTTTGTCCCAATCGATCAAGGGTAATGACCCAATGAGCGATGGATTTCTCTCCCAGCAGCAACTGAGGCATCAAGGATCAAAACATTCCCGGCAAGCTGTGCGTTTGCGGGCCTGCCGACGTGATCGAGCAGCTGAAAGGAGCATTGTGGAAAATTATGTGTGTGTGTGTGTGTGTGTGTTTTGCTACTTTCGGTGATGCCAATGGAATCCCACTTGTTGTGACAGAGTAGTCATAGTGATGGGAATAAACCACTTTGGTAGCACAGAAAGGGCTCGTTACCAAGCATGGCGAGGAGACTTTGCGAGCAAGCTCAAGCAGATCAGCCCAGAGGCCCAGGGTTGGGGCCTTTGTTTTTCAGCAAGCAGAGTCGCGCTTACGGAGAGCGAGTGGAGGTTGTTAAGACCGTAGCCGTGGGGTCGCAGGCCACGGAGGCCTTTGACGACTACGACACCGCCAAGGAGTGGGACCTGGTGTGGCGCAACACCTCCATCACCTCGGGCATGCAAGCCTTCAGCCTGGCGAAGCCGTACTTCCCCAAGGGCAAGGCCCGAGTTGCGAAGGGTCATGGGAAGCACCAGAAGCTGACGGTTCAATAATAGGCAATGCGGCAACACCCCACAGTTGTGCCCAGGTCGTGTTCACCATCATCGAGGAGGTGTACAAGCTGGGCTGGCGGCTCGTCTCGACGCCCAACTTTGGGGGCAACGACGTGGACTGGCCTTGCTTCATTTTCAAGCGACTGCTGGAGCGTCCCGCGTCGACGCCGGCCCTAATCCTGGCCGCGATGAAGGACAAGTTGCCGAAATGGATTAGGCCGCGAATCGCCTGACATGGGCAGCGATTGTGTTTAAGGTTGTTCAAGTGGCGTTTTGGCCTGCAGGATCAGAACATCCCGGGCAAGCTTTGTTTGGCGGGGGCGCCTGAGGTGGGGGATGTGGCCAAGTTGCTGCGCGATGCGCTGATCAAGGTGAAGGGGAACGACCAGGTCACCTTGTCAAAGGACGAGATTTGCCTGGCTTTAGCTCAGCCTTTGCTTTTGGTGTGGCCGTTTCAGTCCTTCAGCCCTCAAGCCAGGCATGCCTTGTTTCACCTTTTCCAAAGTTTTGTCTGAGCGGACTAGCGACATCTTGTGTGAGCAACCGTCAACACTCCTCGACATACAAAGATGATCAGACCAATGATGCCAAACAACGTGGTGTCTCAAGAGTGGAGGACCCCAATCTGTTTTCCCCATTTCAATCCAACGGTTTCTTTCACACCTAGTTTGTGGAAGGGTTCGAACGCCGATCCGATCCGATGCCCAATCGTAAGGAATACGATGATGACTGGGACCAAGTGATACGCAACACGTCCATCACCACGGGGCACCAGGCCTTCAGCTTGAAGGCGGGAAGGTCTTGCCGACGGCTTTCGGGTTGATTGGATCTCATTTCACAAAAGGTGGGTGGCAACGCATGCAAAGCCATCATTTTTTCAGGACTGGGGTCATGTTTTCGGCTGCTTCTGTCAAAACCAACGAGGGTCTCCCGTTGATATCAAGGTAGTGGGAACCGAACATCTGCAAAACAGACTGGGGTCATTGTTATTGTCTGCTTCTACAAACAAGGAGAATCTGCCATCCATATCGAAACAACAGGAACCCAACATTTGCGGCAACCCCTGACTTCGAAGGGGCACAGCTTTCACGTCTCGGAGGACCCAGTGCTCTGATCCCAGTTGCTGAATCTGGGACCCCGATCCTGAACACATCAAAAGCAAAATGAGCCCTGCTCAACACTTCCTGCGTGGCCCACTATTTCACCGTGTCCAAATTCCTCGCCTTGTCGGTCAAAGGGCCCTGTCTGTGCGTTCCGACTGCGCACCATGCTTTGGCGACCTTGCTTTGCTTTGGGTCGTTCCACCGCAACCTCGAACAGTCATCTCTTTTTTAGAACGCCTTTCAGGTGTTGTGGTCTGAATCCCATCCTGTGCAAGTGTGAAGCCCAACATGTTGAGTTCAAGGACTGTGTTTTTGTCATGTCCAAACGGCATGGGGCATTGCCATCCAGACCGCCTACTTCCCCAAAAACGACGCCATCCTGGCGATCACGAATACCATGGGCAAGGCGGGCTGGAAGCTCACCGCCTGCCCCAGCTTCGGTGGCATGAGTGCATCGTGGCCCAGTGCTCCAGCTGAAAAATGGATTAGCCTCTTCCGTTTTCCTTGCTTGCGGAAGTTGGGTTTGCTTTTTCTGTTTGGGAAGGGACTCGTTTTTCTCCGAAAATGACACCTCATGGGCGGATTGCCCTTGAAACGAAGGGGCCACGCCATTCCTGGCGTGCTTTTTCCCTTTGTTTCCTGTCTTCGGGGTATAGAATCCAGCGCCAAGGGCACGATTCCATTTCTCGCTTTGCTTCAGCCGGCGCTGGCTCTAGGTATGATCTGGGAGTACACGGGCGAGCCCTGGGAGACGGCCTTTGTGGCCATCAAGGACCAGAACATGCCGGGGAAGGCTCGGAGAGGGACTTTGGGAATTTTTGGGGGAGATTCAAGCTTTCTACACCTCACTTGTTTGTTTTTGGGGGTCTTGGATTTGCCGTATGTCGCCGATTGTGGGTACGGCTTGTTCCGACATTCTTTCGTTGCGAAGGTGTGCATCGGAGGGGTGGAGAAGGAGGTCTGCGAGGGGCTCCTGAATGGATTTAAGGTGCTCAGCGGCCCAGACTGTGAACAGCGCAAGGACGGGATTTGGAAGGCTCGGCCATTGTCCCAGTTTAGTTTGGAGAAAGCAAAGAACCAGCCAAAGGCCATTTGGCCCCCTTCTCTCCATGGGAGATCCATATCCTTTCTGGGCCATTGATTCAAAGGACGCCACGCTCCCTTGCATGGGTCGTTCAGGTTGTAGACAGAAGCTTAATCTTTCAACAAGCGAACATTGGCGCCTGTTGTAATGGGCACCCTTCCAATATTTGGTTTTCGTCTTTTAGCCAAGCGGGACTGGTTTGAGACACGTTACGGTCAGGACGACTACGACAAGGAGTTCGACTTCTCCTTCCGAAACACCAAGATGACCACAGGCCATGCCTGCATGTCCATGCAGAACTCCTGGTGGCCGTATGCGTATCCCATGGAGTTGATCCTTGGGGAGTTTCACAAGTTTGGTTGGCGTCCAGCAGGAGGCCAGGCGTTAGTCCTGTTTTGGCCGATGGAAGAAACAAACCCATAGATCAGGCTTCTTTTTGGTGAATCCTCATGGAGACTGGCTTTTCAATTAGCGGGCAAATTCCAACATGCCCTGCAAGTTCCGTTTTGGCCCCGAGGTCCCAACTTCGGGAGCATGATGCTGACGTGGCCAGCGGTCGTCTTCCAAAGGAAAGCCGGCAGCGGCGGCGCGGGCGCATAACCGTCTTCCATCGTTGAAGAGGCGACCCTGCGGTCAATGTACCATGGTCCCGCTGTTTTGTCTCTCACCAGGCTTTGATTCTGGAGTCAAAGCGCACCGGAATCATGACCCACGAAACGCAAGGATTTGTGTTGCAGGAGGCCAGGATGATGGGCTGCGAGCAGACTCAAGTCACAATCGGCAGAAGAGTCTTGCTCAGGATGTTGATCCAGAAAAAGCAAGCTCTCGAGTTCTTGAATCTGACTACAATTTTCCTCAAGTTCTTTCTTAAGCACTTCCAAAACAAAGAGACTATAGCTGGTCTAGCCACTACACTTTGCTTGCTATTGTCAACCAACACAAACAGTCACGCAACCCCCATATTTGGTGGTTTGGCGGGTCTTGCATAAATGGGACATCGCCCTCCTAACCTCCAAATCACCAATCCAAACCAAAAATCCAACCCACCAATTAAGCTGAAACAAGTGCATTTTTTCTGGATTAACAGGGCAGGCCAGACCTGAAGCTCTCTGCTAGGAACTTGTTTCTACCATCAGGCCATGATGGCCGTTGGTAGCCTTGCTGTAGCTGTAGCCATGTGCGGTGGCTATGACTGTCTTGTTGACGGCGCAAAATGACCGCACAGTTTGCTCCTTTCCGCTAAAGCGGTAAAGACCATTTTGTGTACGACTTTGTGCGCACCGCCCAGGCCCCAGCACCTCGCGCTCAGACCTCGCGAGTGTGGCTGCCAACTCGCGAGTCGCAGGTCGCAAAGGGTGTCCGGTGCCAACCAAACAGCACGAAACTTTTGCCCTTTCTTCCCCAAAAAGCCTCTGCTTTGGTGTTTGTAAGATTTGTAAGATGCATGTTCTTGCGGCCTAGCTGCTTCTTCATGGGGCCACTAACCTTGGCCTCACAGATACTCACAGGGCTTGTGCTGACATGTGGTCCAACTCTTTGGTTTAACAAATCATGATTTAGACATGAGGTCCTTCTCACTTTGCGTGCAAGCCAGTCTTTTCAGACGAGGCGGGCAAGAAATGGATCGGACATGTTTTTGGCAAATCTATGCAGGTTCCCCAAAGATCGTAGAAGGTGAACCGGATAGATCAAAACGGGATTTCGGGACGCGGCCTTCTGGAAGCACACACGCAGAAGCTGTGCGCAGAGACTTTGCACGGATAAATTGCGTAAGAGCGTTGCACTCGAGAAGTTACTTGCACAAACACGCTTGCACGCGAGAACTTGCAGGAGCACTCTTGGACGGCACACTTGCACACGTGCCAAACCCTGAGGGTTTGAAACTGTTTCAGGCTTCGTGTTTGACCGGATCGGGCAGGTTGAGATGCAAAGGCCCGATTGTTTTGCAATTTTTGTTGTGGTCACGGACAAGTCTGTGACTATTGTCTCGTGGGGTGCGCGTGCTTTCTGGTCTTCTTGCATATTACACATATCAATTCTGCTGTATCCTGTGACATAGATGAAGAACACCCGGACTTTTGCCCTTGTCAGGAAAACCAATGCCTTTCGGAGCTTGTTGCATGTCGGACCATCTGGCCAATTCGTAGGTCACGGGCGGAGAGCTAAGGGGGGTGAAAGGGGCTAGGTGGGGTTGGGGTGTTGTAATCTTGGTACCTGAGGAGGTCCGTGCACTTTGAGCCCGGGAAGAGGCGAGGGGGGGGGGGCAGGGAAAAGGAGACAAGCCAGCAAGCAGGCAAACTTCAATTGGGCCATGATGAATTTCGCAAAGTTGAGAGAATCCCCTTCAGCTGGTTTCTTTTTTTGCAATTGCACTTTTCATCTCAGGTTGCTTCCTCAACTCTCCAATTTCATTTATGCATGAGGAAAACAACAACCCAGTCAATACATCTCCCAGAGCTGCATCATAACAAGTAAATTCATGATGGAAGGACGGGAGAAGGCTGCTTGCCACATTCACTGGCTTGCGCACCTGGCGTTGCAAGTGGAATGATTGTACATGGGAAACCACTTCCGAACCTCCAAGCAGGGCGAAGAAAAGCTGTCGTCGGATCCAAGGTACATATCTGTTCTTGAGGGGGAAAGGTAAAGCCACGACCTGGCGCCTTCATTTGTGTAGCTTGCAGGCATTTGAGGGACCCGGTTATGCCACTTTGAATCCACACCTCTTGTTTTTATGATGCCCAATCGCGCCGGCGCCGGTTCTTGTAAGGCCGGCATCGATCTTGAGATCTGGGAGCAGCTGCGGGCGAAAACTCGATGCGCTTGGAGCTGCATGTCCTTATGGATTTCGCACCTGTATCCTCAATCTTTGTGGCTTTGGCCACATGGTTGGGCAGCAACAGGCATGGAGGAAACTAGTGTAGGAAACTAGTGTATCGCATGGGTCTGTCCAGGACTTGGTGGGACTCCTTTGTGGATGTTTGTGAAAGGAAACCCACGACGAAGCTGTTGCCAATTGTGCTGATTCCCACATGTGGTCTGCCAACAGGCCAGGATCTCGTTCTCTCTTTTTTAGTGGAGAGACGGTTATTTTCAAACGAAGTTTGATAAACCTATCTTTGTGCTAAACAGAGTAGCGTCTCAAACAACACATTGCGTGACAAGTTGTAATGAGTTAACAACTTGACCCACATGACACATGTGAACCACTGAAGGCTTGAGATGATTGCCCGACGTTGATGGGGCTCAAGTGGTGAGGGGGAGGGACTGCGGTTCCTCATTTTTGCACCCACCCGCCCACCCGGAGTCAGCAAGCCTTGGAGACAAAGGTAGGGCTTTGCTGTTGTGTCACTGTGTGACGGAGTTGAGGCTTGTGCGGCCGGAGCCGAACCTCTTTTCCCCATTTGGCCTGAGGCCACATCCATCCCAAGGAAGAAAATGCGCGCTTGGCCCGAGAATTGCAGTAAGTGGTTGTGCTTGATTTGTGCTTGTTGCAAGACACGTGGCTGTAAATCTTGGTATCGTTAGTGCGGGTTTTGCTGGGACGTTTTGGGCTTGTGTGCTGGTGATGCATATCTGCATATGTGATGGCTCATGTAGCCATCCTGTCCGTGTTTTGATGTTTGAGATTTAGCGCAAAGATAATGAAGTATGACCACAAACCTTTGTGGGCGTCCTATTTCCGAAAGGTAAATGTTAGCAGGACACATTTGCGACCTTTTCTTGCAACATGCGCGAGATCTCTTCCTTCGACGGGACCTCCCATTTTTTTGTTCCATTTGGCTGATGTTCACCATCTTGGCGGTGTGCCTAGTTGTGACTCGACTTTCCGGGCCAGGACTGAGCCCCCGCACTTGGTGTGTGTTGAACGGGTGGGAGAAGAATCGCTTGTGGCCTGTATGCCTTTCTGCAGCCATTGGATTGCACGTCTAATTCATCGGGTCCTGAACAATACTTGGGGATGCATTCGCCAGGAGCCAAGCTCGATTCCAGAGTCAGCATCAGACGTGAGCGTGTTCTTTGAAAAGACACATCTTAAGGCTCTTGGACTTTGAGCTTGGGAAGGTCTCGTTTTGCATGACACTTGCATTGCATCAGACCAATCCCCTGCGGAGATTGACAGGATCCTCTACTGAGAGGCGACATGTTCCAAACTGCATTGTTGGTTTGCGTGTGGCCTGTGCGGGAGAACGTCATTCTGCAGCCCCATTTGGACCGTCCTCTCTGGATGTTTCGGGTCATCAGGCCGGAGAAAGTCAGGCTGGATGTAGTGCCAGACGTGGGCGCATCTCAAAGTTAGAAGACCCTCAAAACACGACGACTGGGTTCCTTTTGGTTGGCCTTCGAGGTTTGAAGAGGCGGATCTGTCGCAGGCGGGTCACCGAAAGCTTGCCTTGGGCCAATGGAAGGGGTTAAATGTTGGATTGGAAGGGTTTAACCCATAGGTTTTGTTTCATTACCTTGCTGGACCAATGGATCTTGGTGTGAATCAAAACAAAGATCAAACGAGGGTATTGCATGTTTGATCAAGCTGGTCTCTCGTCTAACGCCGGAGTCCTAGTTCAGGGTGTTTGTTTCTTTGTATTTTGAGGCGCACACACTGCTTTCTTGATTTAAATATTGTCTTGTCCTTTTCCAGGGTACTTTGAATCTGGTTTGATTGGAAAGGAACCGGCAGATCAGATGCCAAAGTCTGGTTGTTGAGGAATATTGGTCTGGCGACGCACTCGTGCTGCAATTGGAATGCATCCTATTTTGCGCCCTTATGTTGCTCCGTTTTGTCACTCAAAGGGAGAGATACTATGAGTTAGTGTCAGGCCAAACACGCCTTCCCCACATGATGCAGCATCAGAATGCCAGGGAGTGGTTTATGCATGCCGTACCGCTTGGAATGGCAGTGGAGCATGATCATCAATGATCCTTCCGGCACTTGTGATCAACTTGAGAACATTGAGTTCGGCTTTCGGAAATGACAGCCTGACAGCCGCTTTTTGCCTGGAGCCCGGCATCGACAATCCCTTTCTCTAAGAGCGTTCCCACCAGCCCCAACCACTCGCTCCAAGCAAACATAGGATAAAACGAGTGTGCCTTTTCAGGGGGAACCCCGCAAAATGGCGGTTTTCATTTTGGTTTCCCTTCGGAACCAGCCAAAAGAGGGTACTGTGCGCCAAAAAAGATAAGCCTAGACTAATCCGCCGGGGAGGGATTTGGAGGGCGCAGAACCGATCAACCTCGACTTGCGAAGCCCCTCAGCCTAGGCCTGCGGAAGCTCACCGGAGCCTTCATATGTCCACCCGGACTTGCAGGATGACAGGCGCCATGCGACTAGCGCGGCAAACGAACCTAATTCAAGCCAAGACCATCACGCATGAAAGGCCGCATCAAGCCAACACTAGCGGGTTTCATAGAAACCAGTGTAACTCGTCAACTTCCAGACTGAACAGATGCAATTTCCCTGAACCAAACCAACAGAGCTGGCAGGAGCGTGGACTTGGACTGGATGCCCTCCTTCGAGGAGCCAGGCAGTTTCTGGTGGGTATGGGTAACCTCATGCGCATGTGGGGGTCACGCACACGTTGAGGACTGGGTGGTGTTTTCTTGTTTTCCCATATTGCTGCTTCAGCACGTGGCAAAGCGGGGATGCCAGTTCGTCTTGATGCAATTAATCAACCTGCTGGATCCAAGAGAGGAATCCCTTTCCTGCGTGAGCGCAAAACTCGGTGCATCGCCCCAGGCGCTGCCTTCGATGGGTGTGGGTGGGAGGCGAGACATGTCCGTGGGTGGGCCACGGGTCAGTGATTCCGTCGTGTCGGGGAACAATAATATGTTTTTTTTGTTGCTGACCATCCTCGTCGGAGCCTTGGTTTCAGGCCCAGCGTTGGCAGCATGTGCTCTGAGCCTTGGTTTCAATCCCCAGGCCTGAGTCGAAACCAGGCCCATGAGGGTCCTAAACAAGAGGTGGAAGCCCGTGATGAAGGGGATAAGGGGATGGTCTTGAAGGGGTCTATGGTCTTGCCATATCACAACGTACGGATTCAACAAGCGGGCTGATCATTGAGACGCTGCCACATGTGACAGTGGCTCCGAACAGTTGTTTCACCAAGGCAAGGTTCCTTGGTACATTTCGTTGACAATGTGACTGGTGCTTCTACTTTTGTGCCAGCCAAGTGGTGGGATACGGGATCTGAACCGTCCTTTTTATATGCTCGGTTGAGCGTCGGCATACTTGACACTGAGCCATTCATATCTGAGCAGCTTTCCCTTCGCCAAATGCAATGCACCCACGGTGATGTGCTTGGTGATGAAGCTGGCATGGGCCCTCCTTCCAGTAGCCGCCTCAGACTGCAACGCTTCGTGGGCCGGACCAGTAGCGGACCGCAACCTTTCGTCCACGGACGCGGAGGACCTCTACCGCCGAGCCGCTGCAGGACTGGTCCAACAAAATTCGTCCGCGCTGAAGTCGCTTCGCCCTTGGCCGCGGCGGCCACGTTTCAACACGCGCCCCGGGTCTTCGAGGAGCGCGTGGACTGCCTGCGACCCTCGTCGCAGGTAGCGGCGGACAAACGCCGCTTTGACGAAGAGCTGTTGGAGTTGCGACTGGAGCCGGGCAGGCGGTGTGTGGAGGGGGATTGTGGAGCAGAGTGCGGTGTTCTGGTCTTAGACGAGGCCATTTCTGCGGCTGAAGCTGAGCAGTTGGTCCAGCACGCGCAGAGAGTGAAAGAGCTGCACCTCCAAGCTGACAGCCGAAGTCGAAAGGAGTCCGGCAAAGTAGACCTCGATTCTGAGACGGACTTAACAGGTCCTTTTTGGGTGTGTGCAAAAAGGAATGCAGTAAGCGCCCCAAAAGTGTTTTTCCCTTTTTGGTGGACCTTTGAACCAACCCCCCCCCAAAAAGAAAAGGTTACCCGCAAGAACACCCTCCCATTTGGATTCTTTGCGAACCAGGACTTTGCCGTGTCTGCCCGGCACGGCCAGGGCGAGGGCCACATCCTTTTCATGTACCTTGGCTCCCAGCATGACCCTTAAACTTGGAGAGTTTTGGAGCTAGAGGCATTTATGACCACAGCGTGGAGGGATAGATGAAAATATGTACAATGATTTTGTCCATCAGCATCTTGCTAAAGAACAAACGGCTTTTTTGGATCGAAGGTATGTGCTGGAGCGGCTGCGGTGCTTGATAGCGCTGGCTGCGAAGGTGCCGCGGTCCTGGGTGCATATCGCTTCGCACTTCCTGAGCTACCTGGTGCCGGATCCTGAAACGGGTTCATCCAAGGGCGCCTCGAATTCCCCGTCCGAGATGGAACAACGGGGCGTTAGGCAGTTCACTTTGTTGTTGGAACAAGAGGTGTTGGCTTTGCGCACTTTGGACCTTTGGGGGCTGACCTCTTTGAGCTTCCCGCATCTCCAACGACTTTTGACCCTTCCTCCCAGTCCCACCTTGTTCTATTTCAGAGCAGTGAGGCACGGTCCACTGCGACGAGAGCAGCTTCGAGCGCTTCCACTTCTCCGCGGTGCTGTGGCTCACGGAGCAGAGCGCGGAGACTGGCGGAGAGCTCCAATTTTGGGACGCCCAAGGCATGTGGCGGGCGACCCTGCGCCCGGCAAGGGGGCGAGTGGCCTTGTTCACCTCTGGCTGGGAGAATATCCATCGTGTCACGCCGCTGACGACGGGCGAGCGCTGGTCGCTACCAGTGTTCGCGTCCCTGAGGGCACCATTTAATGCAACACGGCTGGTCAAGGCCTGCTTGTGGCCAAAGAACAGCAAGCAGTTGCAGTATTGTGAGGAGAGGCAGCACTGGCTAAGTGCGCCCGATGAAGACATTGCTTGATTGCCAGATTGGAAATGGAGGGATGAGTGGCAGTCCAAAGACGGTGGCAACAGCCAGTTGCCTTTTTGCTATTTACCACCAAATGAGGAGCTTCCAAGCACGGAGCATCCAGGGCCCCGTTTCAGGGTTGCTCCGAGCCTCAAAGCAATGACCAAACCACGAGGGTCGACAGGTTTGTGTTCCTTTGGCTTCCCTTTACCAGGACTCGAGCTTCCCTTCCTACAGCATCTTGGCCGCTGGGTGATGCGGGTGAATGGCCCAAATAGCCGTTCTGCGTGAGGCCTGGCAGCCTGGACAGCCTGGATGGTTCGATGAGGCGCGCAATTGGGCGATGCCCAAGGGGGGGGGGGGGGGTCCGTGACGCGATGCGCAGCGAGCCTTCAGTTCTGGGCCAAGGTGGACGGCGCAAGGCAGGGTTTGTTTTTGGCTTAATGGACTGGATGGAGTAAGACTCCGTGCAAGAGTCTTATTCAACGGGAGTCTGTTTGGAAACTTTCCAGATGGATCATGGCCCAGCCACGGGAAGTATCCTCCAGGAAGCTTTGCCCTTCCCTTTGTCCGCGCAAGGATTAGTCAACCCAGTGTCCACGGTAGGTTGTGGGCTGATGACGTGAATGTAGCATGTTCTTCTGGAGACCGACCTGCTACCCCGCGTGGGGAGTAGCTGCACAGTTGCAGATGGCAACTCATGCCAGATATTGCGTCCATTTCTGCCAAAACGCTGGGCCTTTGCTGGTTTGCGTGAACCAAATGACCCGTTTGCGGTGGTCTTCGTCTTGGGTTGTTCATTCGCATACCAACTGCCAGAAAGCATGTGCATGTTTTGGCTGAGCAAAATTGACTTGGCCATGCATTGTAATAGGACCTCGGAAGCGGTTGGTGGACATGAATTCCAACCTAGATGATGTTCACCAAAGGGCCTCTTGAAATTTATGCCCATGTCCTGATTGGACCGCTTGTGGTTCATTCTGGGGAGCCTCGGCTTTGGTGTTCCAGATACCGCTCGCAGGGCGCGCCCTTCGAGGCCTTTGGTGGCTTGAAGGTCGGATTCGGGAAGCCGGGAGTGACTCCCCGTGCCATCGAAATGCAGGGGTTCTTGCTGGGAAATGGGGGCCACGCAAGTTTTTTCCATGAAACCTTGCACATAGGGGTTGTAGCTTCAAGGGTAAAGAGGACCCGACTTTCGGCTTTTGTAGTAGAGACGCAGAGGTTGGGTTGCATGATTGTGCTAGGGACATGTTGCATTCTTGAAGTTTCGCCAAGGAATTCGGCTCGAGTGTGTTTGGGGGCCTGGAGGCTTACTATTGCTGGCCCAAAAAGTCGAAATAATTCTAAGGTGCACAGAGGCAAAGCTGAGAAGTTACTTGTATAATACCCATTACTGGCGGGGTGGGTGGGTGGGGATGCACTTTGCTCGGCTTTATGATCTCGGGAGGCTTTGCCGCCGCTGGCGTACGAGTTCGAGTTCGATTCAAACCCGTGGAGACCTTATTGGATGGGGAGGGGTGGGAGCAGTTTGTGGCGGTGAAGCCACAAAATGCCTTGAACATGTGCAGGGGAAAGGGGTGTCAAGAGCAGTGTGGGACAAAATCATACTTCAACAACACAAGGGGACCTTTCATCATGACCATTGGCTCAGACATGCTTGCAACATATGGATCGTCGCGCCCTAGCCATGGGCAAGTTCCAGTTTTGAGGACACACATGTTAAAAAGACATTGAACCCCACAAGGGCGAGGCCTACTTCAACACATCCGTTCAATGAGAGGCACCGAGCACGCAAACACGCACGCGCACCGCCTGTGCCTTCGCAGTGGCGTTCAACAAAGCTCGCTTTGTGGTGCGAAAGATTGAAGTGGCAGGCTTCCAGACCATAAATCGTTCTCGGGGTTTGTTGCACCATCAAATCGCAAGGGCATGAATACTGCTTTGATAGATGCGCCTGTTTGCCCGTGGAACACGAGGCTGTGTGACAATAGATGGGGCTCCTCGCAGTGATTGATGTTCTTTCGGAGTGCAGGATGTGTCTTGTGATTTGTGGGCAGATTGGGGCAACTGGGCAGTAGGTCCAATGCTTCGAGAGGTATTTTCCACTTCGAGGGGCTGTTTCATGATGTCAATGGTCCATTATCCCGTAGCTCCTTGTTAGACCCCTGACGCGGCCTCGTTTTCGGCGGCTTTCTGCTTTGGAGGTGTCTCCGGCACCTTTGCTTTCAGCAGCCGAGGCGGCCCTCCCGTGGCCGGAGCAGCAGCCCAAAGGTGGGGCCGAAAGCGGATAGCTCCAGCCAACCCAATTCGTAAAAAAGATTGACACCAAAGGTTTTTGAAGGCCCCATTTCTTAGCTCAGAAGGGTTCCGAGTCATCCCATCTCAGGCCATTTTTCAGATTTCCGGTTTGTTGGAGAATATGTTTGCAGGGCTGCTACTAAGGTGGCACCCTTTCGGGGTGGGTTTTGCGAGAGCCAAAAGGAAACCCAGTTTGCGGGTTCTGAATCCTATTTTGAGACCACCCCCAAATGCTCCTCAACTTTCGATGTCGGACTTGTGCACTTTTTGTTTGGCAGGGACCACGCACCTCGCGACGCGTGCTCGGCGTGCCCAGCGCTTGGAGCAAAGCGCAAAGGGCCGTGTCCGGCAAAAGAAACAGGTTGCTAAACGGGGACCCGCTTTTGGTTGGTTTTAAAGGGCAACCAAAACGAAACCAACCATTTTGGGGGTTTTTTGATTTTGAGAGAAACCCACATAGCCCACATAGCACATTATTTTTCTCATTTCCAGAGGAAACCGAAAGGGGATGTGTTTTTGTTCAATCTGTCTAGATCTCAGAATTCGGCACCCAGGAAAGCAGCACAGCTTCCTTTCTTCACCTCGTGAACGGTGGCGGCCGGTGATGTTCATGAAAGCGCATAATTTTTCCCATGGGCCATGTCTGGGCTACGACTCCTCGTGCTGGTTGAGTTGTAATCCCACAGAAACAATCACCCAGCAAAACCCTTTTCCCAGAAGAACCCAGAAATCCCAATGCTTCCCATCTGGACAACAGATGTTGCGGGTCTCGTCACATCGCTCGCCGCTCGCCACCTTTTCGGGGCTTTGCGCCGAGGCCCGGCGCGGCCACGTTGGAGGTGCGGGACCGGCCAGACGCAGTGGGACATGAGGGCTGAGCCCCAAGAAATGGCCAACTTCAGTGGGGAACGGAACGAACAACCAACTTTTGTTTGTTTTTTGGTTGAAAAAGGAAACCCCTGCTTTCAGTTTGGTCTAAAGGGACATCAAGAGGAAGCCATCCTTTTTGGGGGTCCCTTTCAGAAAGACCCATTTGGTTGGAGATACACCGTGTAGACATTGTCCACCAACTTCTCGGTTTGAACTTAGAACACTCAAATGATCAAGCCTCGTCCCGACCGAAGACATCTTTGAGCGCAAGGCGGAGCCTCTTGGGATGGATGACACTCGAGTACTAAAACATGCCACCTCCCAACTGGTGCGTTCTGTGGCTTTTGTCCATCCACCGTACAACGTCATACCTTCTCCATGCATTTTGTGACCCTCAAAATCCATAGACTAGGCCATGGGGCTTTGGGATTTGGGCAGATTCAGATGAACATCGGAGAAAGCAAAACGGACCCGCCTACCGGATTCGAGGGAGCCAGGCGTTAGTGCAAGGAATGTTAGTGGAGTCAACACGAAAACCCGACCAAGGGGCACCCCCCCGGTTTCAGTGGAGTCAATCAAAGCTCGGAGCCAAGAGCCTGGACTAGGAGAAGGTGGAGCAGAAATACGTGGGCTATTTGCTGGGAAGAGGAGGCCGACGCTCATCTCAGGGTTCCCCAGTTTGTTTCGCGTTGTTGCTTTGCTTTCCCCAAAAGGCGAAATCTTTGGTGACCTGCCAGTAGAGAGACACGTTCTTTGCTTTCAAAGGTGAAACGCACGTGAACCAAAAGCCCTGCAGATCCTTTGGATACGAGCAATTTTCTCGTTGACAAGCCCAGCGGGTGGCCAAGCGGGTGTTTGTTGCCAAGCGGGTGGCCAAGTTGCGTTCCTCGCTAAGAGCCGGGTTGTCTCGTGCCAAGCCCACGTTGCCAGCAACTCGCTGGATTCTGTGAACACCCAACGGGTCTTCAATACGCCCCTTTGACTCCGCAAGGCCAGACAGTGAAGGAAATCTGCGGGCTGTGGCAGGTGGAGCAGCTCGGCGAATCGCGCGCCTCGTGGCCTTGAAACAAGGAACGCTTTGAATCAACCCCCAGTTTTGGCCACTGGAATCTCCGCAAAAAAAGGAAAGACACCCAAGGTATCGCTTTGTTTGTTTGGCTGTTTCTTTAAGGGACTGGGGTTTGGTTGTTTAAACACAACTTGCCCAGTTGGTTGGAGTCTGCCTTTGGGCTCTTCCTGACCACACTACCCCAAGACTATTTCTGTTTGGCCGAACGTCCTGCGGTTTTTTTTTTTTGACACAACAAACAACAAAGAACAAACAATGTGTGTGTGTGTGTGTCTTCTGCCTGTTTGTGTGTGTGTGTGTGTGTGTTCCTTTTCCTTTTATTGTTTTAGCAGAATACTATCCATTTCCATTTATATTTTTTTTCAGCAATTTTATCTTTGTAGTTTTCATTTTTTTCCTAAAGCTTTTAATTATTTCAACAATAAAATACAATTTGACATTTGAGGGGAGGCGAACTGAGTAGTAGAACATGTAAACATTATGAGATAGGTATAGGAAAATAGAGAAGTGTTTTGTTGGGTTGGAGGGGGAGGGTTTACAGGAGGGGTGTGGGGAGAGCTAGCAGGCCAGCCCATGTGTTGCCGTTCACAAACTTTGCTTCGAGACACTGCCATAGAAACGGGACGGGTGTGTGACTCCCGCTTTCTGACGCTGCATGCAAGCTTGAAAGCCAAGTTCTTGGCCGCTTCTGGCTTATCCAACTGCCCCTCCTCCAAAATTCACGCGTTGACGTGCCGTTTGCTTACTTTTCTTTAACGCTGTACAAGCGACGAGGATGAGTCAGCGTTTTGTGCCATGGCCAAGTGACCTTGGGTTGCCAACGATGGTCATAGATGCTTTTCAGATTGGACACCGCAAGAATTCCGATCAAAGGAGCCGGGGCCATGGTCACATCAAGCGGGTTGGTTGTGCATGGGGACCCTGTTCTTCCCGACCCCCAACCTGCTTGTTCGGATCAACCGAAAGGCAAGTTGGGGTTGTAAACACTTCAGGGTCAGGGGGCAAGGGGCATGCTGGTTTGGCCGAATGCACCACAAGGAAAACACATACATTTGAGAACTCGTTGCACACCTTATTTCAACCAAGGCCCTGCATTTGACGCTTCAACAATGCTATCAAAACTCGACAGCCTAGCAACACGGATCTTGCATGAGTGACACGCCGATGGGCGAGCTGGGCGGTGTTCGCCCGAGGATGTGGTTTGACCAGTCGACCGCCAAGGAGGCGAGACTCGCAGTTGCAACGTGTCCGTTTGAAAGGGTTTGTCTAATAGGAATTGGACCGCCTGAACATGGTACTTTTTGTTTTTTCTTTGGGTTTTGGCTTTTTTTCAAAGCAACGCGCCGAGCCTCGAAAAAAGAGGAGCCGCACTCGATGAGACTGGAGCCAGTAGGCAAGTTCTCCGACCCGACTGGCCCACTTCGAGCGAGGGCTACAGCACCTTGTACATCCAGGGTGACCCCTCGGCGCTGGACCAAGCCAAGGCCGGGGGAGCGAGGCGGAAGCAAGCACAGGCCCAGACAATCCTTGCTAGGATAGATTTGTTGTGGCAGGTTTGTAGAGTCTCAGCTTGGTTTGGAGTCTAGAGGATTTGAGGGTGATAGGTTCGGGTCTTAGTTGACAGTTGCAAGAATCGCTGCAAGGTTTGGTGGCTCCCCGGGCAGTTCATCGGATGTGCCATCGGAAATATGTTGGGCCATCGGCGAGCAAGATTCAGATGGCTGTCACAAATGCTCCACTGCAGCAGGCTTCAGGTGGAAATGAAAACCATTCAGAGTCGACACTCTGCACATCTAGTTGTTTCACCAACCTGGCTCCAGAAAGAAGGCCTCAGGAATACAGGCCACGATGGTCAAGCCTCAAAGCCAAGGCACGCCACGCCACTGGACTGTTGGGCAAAGGATGGGCTGTACAACAGACCCAAATCAATGTTGTACGTCCTGGGTTGGGAAATCTTTGCATTGGCACGACTTTGGCAGATCTCCCATGGGAACCTTTCGTGTCACAGCCCATGTTCTACCCCAAAGTGGGACAGAATAATGCTGAACATGTTTTTGGATTGAGGTGGAAGTGGGAGTCTTCATGAGGGATCGCCACAGTTGTTTTGCAACGACCGTGGTTTCAAAGCCTGGGTTGATCCCCTCACTATTTGGTAGGCTTCGTTTGGAAGGCGACGCATCCTCTTGGAAAGTTGTTCCGTGCATGATATAGCGGCTGCAATCCTTCCACCAACATGGAAGCGCATCGGCGAAATCTTTTCAAGTGTGTGTGTGTGTGAGTGTGGGTGTGTGCGTGTGCACCACACCATGTTTGATAGCAGGGTACACTATTGGCATCTCAGCCGGGATAAGTCCAGGTGGGTGTGGAACGACTCATGCGCAGCTGCGACAAGCGGGAGGGCAGCCGCAGCAGGAAGTCCCGGAGGGGTTGGTTGGCTTTGGGGTGGGGCAGGGTTTCCGTGGGGCCTAAATCAGAGTGAGGTAGGGATGCGATTACACCAACTGACGTTTTTCTGGGACATCGCCCTCATGGCCCTCATTGCTCGGCACAGTGAAGGTACACTCTTTGCTTGATGCCAAGGGCATTGGATTGGGCTCTGGCAGCCTAAAATTGCGGCAAGTGGTTTCCACGAAAGTTTGAGGCGCACAGTCAGGTATTACCGGATTGCCAAGGGGGGCCTTTTTCCCGTAGTGGGCACATGTTGGCAAGAGTTTGAAAGCTGAATGCACTGGCAATAGAAGCTTGGAATTCAAGCAATGCCCATAGCAGATATGACTGGTGCAGCTGTGGCTGCCATCAAAAGCACGAACCCAAGGTCAAATTCACAATTTAAGAAAGAACAAATGACTCAGCCAATGTTGTCCATACGTTTCGGCTGGATTGAGGCGCGGACTCGGACTTCCGGTGAGGTCAGAGCCGCTGCCGCAGCGACACCCGCGGCTCCTCCCGTCGCTCCCGGTCGGCCTCATGCTCAAGTGCAGGCTCGGGGTGCAGTTCTTTTTTGAGTGGCCGGAGGATGTGTATTGGCGCTATGTAGTGTTCGTTTGGCTTCAGCCTGTGCATGTTAATGAACACCCGGACAGAATTATCCGCCACGAGCATCTCCAAGGGATCCATTTCCAATGATTAACCACATGACCTATGCTGGTGTATTTTTCTTGGTCTGCTTTTTGGGACACCAAAAGGACCGCTGCTACCGGTGGAAATCCATGAAAGTCGATTCGTCAGGCAGCTCCGGTGATAGCATCGCGCGGGGCCCAAGGGCACCTCGGGGTAGCTCTGGGAAGGTGGGAGCTATTCGGCATGGAGTGACCCTGGCGAGGCGAACCTTTTGGTCTAAATTGGTCTTGACTTGGGATGATGGCTACATGTTCCGACTTGCAGTGGCCTCGGCGGCCTGATAATTTTCGTTGGACACGGGGTTGCATCGGCCAAGTCGTCGGACCCTACTGCTCATGTTGTTTGGATGTGTGTCAAAGTAGACCCCCCCCAAAAAAAAACAACAACAACACGTTCGTCTCAGTTTCCAGTTGGCTCAGCACTTTCTGGGGCAGTTGATGGCGACCGATCGACCGCCGATACTCTATTTGCTCCATGTATGGAGCTGAGCTGCAACATGGATGCCTGGATACCCCTTGATCAAGTTGCACAACGCAAGCAACCACTGTCCACCCTGAGAATCTTGGGATCTCAAAACGAGGCTTTATAAGGTCCAACATGTAGTGAAGATCCAGACCTTCCAAGCGGGTCCAACAACGCTTGCGATTTGTGTATTCCTCTTGGATCCCTATCACCGGGTCAGACAGTCGCCATGTGTGTCTGTTGCGGCTCAAGACGCTTGGCGCTTGACCCCTTCGTTTGCGATCCACGCTTTGGCCACAAGATGGCCTGCGCCATGGCGATGCCGATGGATTCCATGCAGTTCGTGCAGATGTATTCGATGGCACCGACGGCCCAGGGCCAGTTTCCAATGGCCCAGTTTCCAATGGGGCAGATGTGGATGAATGAGATGGGGCAATGGTTCTGCTGTGTACCGCAGGAGCCGCCAATGGGTTGATACATGACAACCATTGAGCTCTAAATACTTCATGCAAACCTGAATATGGAACACAATCAGAACTATATTTCGGTTTTGTGAACCCCAGAGATTGGCCCAGACATGGACAGCCCAACCAATTTCACGGTGTCAAAAGGAAGCTCCAACTATTTTGATGGGCAGGTTCCGATCGCGTATTGAGCGACTGTTGCCTGTGTTTGTTACGCTTCTTTCGGGCGTGTGCCAAAGGGGTTGTTCTTTGAGCTTTGGTTCTTTGTGACAAGGTGGTGTGGGAACCTGTGCCCCTGGCTTACCATGAAGAGTCTCACGTCTTTCCTCTTTTGGGAAATCGGCATGACAACTGCAACCAATCCGACCAAACAGCTTGCCAGGAGTGCGCCGGAGCTGCTGCAGGCGCCTGGTCCTGCGACTGGGGCATGCCGCAAGCGCAGGCTTGTCTAAGGGTTGTGATGAAGTTTCAGGCTGAAGAGTAGCCCGGTGTGAGACCCCTCAAAAAGTTCGGGGTGTGCAGGGAACCCTTGACCTTTTGGTTTCCATGTCTCAAACAGTCCTGCAAAAAGTTAGCCTTTGCGTGTTGTTTTGAAGGCCCTACTCAGGTCGAAAACAACACCCTGTGAGGCGAAGATGCCGCCGAAGCACAAGTATTTGAGCCTCGGGATACTGAAAGTCCCCTTGGATTTGTCGTGGTTTGCAAGGAGGGTGTCAACCCCTGGTCTGGGGCCGTCTCCAGATTTATGTTGTGTTTCAGTGGTGACCTATTTTTGAATCAGAATCTGAACATGTGATATTTGGTGTACTCCAATTTTGGGCCAAGTAGTGGCGCACGGTTTCCACTGCAATGAACAATTGCCCAGCCAATGATCTCAAGGTCCGTTCTTAACACACCCAGCCCAAATACCAGCTTTTGTCCGCTCTTTGGCCATGTCCTTGTTAGGTTAGTTTGTTTGAAATTTGTTGGCGCTGGTTTAAGTTTGGATTATTTGTCCAACAGCGCACCTAGGGCTCGTGTTATGCCAACCCCAAACCAAGTTTGAGACGACAAGGGAATCCTCAAAGTGGTTGGTTTCCTCGTGGTTTCCCCTGGGTTTCCGTTCGGTTCGGCTACGAACCGCCAGCCAAGGGCCATGGCGATGGAGCGCGGCTGTTGGGAGCTCCAAGCGATGATTCGCAAGGCCAGCAACGCGGAGCTGAACGAAATGGCCTCCGAGTTCCGAGGCTCGTGGCAGCTTTGAGCGGGGCGACCCAAATGACCCTTTCCCGGGTGGAAACGATTGAAAGGGTCCGTTGGTTTTCAGTTGTTTTTAAATAAACATATTCTCGTAATTTGGGGGAAGAGATGGCGTGCCCATTTCAGCTGTGCTTTGGGATCCTTGCAGTCAGGGCTTCTTTTGAGCAGGCCATGTGACACCGTGTGACGTGTGGTGCCCTTTCCTCCAGGCCACGTTCGCGAGGCGGTGGAGTCTGGGCATGGCAACCATGTCATTCAGAAGTTCGTGGACTACATGAAGCTTGTTCCGAAGGCCATGCTTAGGCGCCATTTTATCTCAAGGTTTCAGACCGCCGTTCTCTGGTTGAGCCCCAAAGCACAAAATGACGGGTAACTGTGGAGTTGGTCCGACATGTTTTCTACTCTTCCGCTTGCGCTAGTTCATGAACGGTATCTCCCTGGGAGGTATAAGAAACCACCCAAGCGACATTGCCACCTGTGTTCTAGCTTTGATAGTTGTTTTAAGCCCCTGTTTTGTCTCTACAGGGAGAAACTGACTACATTCCTGCTGCATTATCGGTTTGGGGCGGGCCATTCGGCTTTGGGAAGACCCCTGTGGATTTCTGTTGGACATTGTTGTCAATTTTCACATCTTTGTGATTTGTTTCTCCAGGGGTGCTAATTGTGTGATATGTTGACCCGATGTGTCGCGCTCCCTCTCACATTGCCATCACATCTGACAGAGGGGTCCGTGAGGAAACTTATCTTCCAGGTACGCTCGGGCGCTCTGTTTGGAGGTAACGTGAGAATGCAGTCGTGATCCAGTTGTGCTTCCGACCCCCCCCCATTTCGCACAAGCACGCATGTTTGCGCCTGAATACAGTTATGGGGGCTTCGGCTTCAGTCGACCGAGATCTCCACGGTCTGCTCCGCTTTGGTCCGCTTTGGTCCGCTTTGGTCCGCTCTGAGGAGGCCGGGCGACAGCTACTTCATCTTGGAGGAGCTGATGGCCTGGGCGCCCTTGGCGCGGCTCGCGAAGCACCGCTACGCCTGCCGCGTCTTGGAGCGGCGCCTCGGGCGAGCGAGCCCAAAGGCACAAAGAAAGGGCGAGAGCGCGCGCGTGCTCCGATCCGGGGGGATGAGTGAAAAGTCATTAGCTTTCAGGTTTTGGAATTGAGTTATTGTAGATGTTGCAGACAAATGGGTTGGGCTGAAGGGTTCCTCGCTTGGCGAGTCTAGCATAGTATGCAATGCAACAACCTTTTGCTTCTTCTTGCTTTCCTCGCATTTGTCCCAAGGATCCTGGAGCAGTATCCTCCAAATGCCATGAAGGACCTCCTGGACACCTTGGTCACGAACACGAAGGATCTGATGGTTGATCCCTTCGGCAGCTGCGGCGAAGATGTGCTTTTTGGATGGGCGGCTTAATGAATGGGTGTTGGACACTTAGAGGCTATGCAGGCTATGCTGCAATCCATCATGCTGTGTGTTAGGTTGCTTGTTGGTTCACCTGGGCCCGGCAACAGATTCGGAAATGCCAGCTTGGCCCCAAACGTTCTTCCCTGATGGCTTCCACGTGTCTCTGAGCAACTGACAAGGTTTCCCAGCTCTTGTTCAATGACCCAGAAACCTAAAGCCTGGTGCACCTAAATTACCCATTGCGGGCGTGTTACCCCGCCTGGGAAGTACGTGCAAACACATGGCTCTTCCACATCTGAGGCTCCATATTGATATTTACCCACATGAGATTCTTCGTGGCAATTGGGGTCGCACATGTCACAATACAAACATGGGTAGCGATATGTGTTAAAACAAATATGGGAACGATGGAGCCTTCGGGCTGAGGCAACTATGTGCTTCGCGTCTTGCTGGAACATGGGCCCTCGAGCCACAAAGCTGCCGTGGCAGAGGTGCTGAAGCAGAACCCTGGCTCAGTCAGTCTCCTTCCAGCTACTAACTCCTGGAAGCTCCCAGAAGGCCTCTGGAAATGGAACCAAGTCTTCCAAATCTGTCTTGGAGCTTCCGTGCTAGCCTGGGGAGGGCAGCGGAATGTGGGTTTGTGTCAAAATTGGGGACCTCGGTGGTTTTCTGCAGAAACCATCCAAGGCTGCCCTCAAGGGAAACCAGTGGGGGGTCGTCAAAATTAGGGGCCCTGTTTGGTGTCCCTTTACCAGGCGACCTCCCCCCCCGACCATGGAGAACCAGTGCTACTGCGGAGAGGTTTTCATCCACCCCTACTTGTGCTGTTTATTTTCGGTCCACAGCACTAGACGAGCGTCGCAGCCGATTTGGCCGTGGTCGCCTACATTGCCATAAGTTCAGGTGGTGAAGGCTCTTATCATGGCGCCTGAACCAGGTGATAAGATCTCAGCTTTCCGGCGCCAACTTCCAACCTTAAACTAGCACTAAAGCCACTCCGAATCAACGCCAAGCGCACCGAAATGCAAGGAACTTGGGCCGTTTGGCTAAGAACAACAAGGGCTGCGCTCTGCTGGACGCCGTGATGAGCTACGGCGCACCCGCAGACCAGAAGCAGGTGGCACAAGCCTCTCGT
>CAUJNA010000424.1:1277514-1312514 GCA_963377175.1 Effrenium voratum | reverse complement strand
GTCTTAACTTCTGGGGATAATGGCACCACTCCAGCAAATAACAATCAAGTGTGTTTGTAAGGTCCTGTTCGACATCAATTGAACGTGGAAAACAAACAAATCATTGCACGTCAAGTGGATTTCAGTTTTGGTATCTGGAGGTTTGGATGTTTGCGATAAGCTTGTCAGGCGTTTTTAACTTTTTTACCCCTTTTTCAAGTGGTGCAGAACCTCGAAGCTTCCAACACCAACCCCCGTTTTTGTTTTTTGTTTTTTGTGGGTGGCCTTTGATAGGAAGAAACAGGCTGGAGCCGGCTTGTATCACAATCAATGAGGCGGGTATGTGAGCCAACCAGACCCCTCAAGAATATTTCTGGACGCACACAGCAACGACCAACGCCGACCGATTCCCCGATCCTTTCTTGGATCCTTGCTTCAGGCCGGTGAATTCTCTAGTCTTGTCGCACCTCCGGATTTCACAACTGACCCAAGCTGGTCACAAAGAACAAAGTTGTATCTGGACATGTCAAGCAGGATGGGAACCCTCCCAACAAAATGGGCGTGCTTGGAAGATTGCTGGTGAGGCTGTATAATTACTAACATTCTTTTCCAATGGTCATAGCTTCATTTGTGCGTGAATTTTAACGGGTACTATTTCCCTATGGTCATAGCTTAATTTGGGTTCAAATTTGAATAGGGTATCCTTTGGTGGACATCATTCAGATGGGGAGTTATGTCCAACCGCTTTTGAGTAGTCTAGTTTGGCTTTATGATACCCCGACATCATTTTTCTTAGCCCTTTGCGTGGTTCCCTCGCGGATCGCAATCCCCCATTGGCAGGTGAGGGTGGATCAGAAGTTTGTGGCTGCCCTGATTGGGAAAGGCGGCCGGAGGCTGAGACTCCCCAATGAATGTGAGGTAGCCCAAACAGTTTTGTGGGATGTTCGGCTCGAATCCAGGCCTTTGATTCTTTTGGGGGGATTGTTTGTATCGATGCAAGCAACCTGGGTACCGCTCGATCGTCAATGCCGCATGCAGCTCAACACTTGAAGCACCTGAATCCGTGCAGCTTCGTGCATCATACAACCTGGCCAAACCTGACCTGGCTGTTCCGAACACCAGACCATGGCCATGCTTCCATCCTTAGGAATCCTCACCATGGTCGAACATCTCAAGGGGTCAGCATGACCATCCCTCACTCATTCTTGGCGCTGGGTAGCGCCGCAGAGCATCGCGTCCACAACAAGCACGGAGCATGCCGTGTTGGCAGCCCGGCCAGGAAGGCATACAGCACATACGCAGGCATGGGGAGTGCCTTGCTGGAGGCACTGTAGGCCTCAGCCGGCGAAGGGCCCCGAACCGGCTCTTGGAGCCCGAGTGCGGTCTGCACAAAGCTCGCGCCAGACATCGACGTGTACGTTCCCATGCAGTGAAGAAAATGAAGCGGCCGTGGTTGGGATGCGCCCGTTGCCACAGCGCATGCACGCATACAAAGCATTCAATGGGCCCATTCCACTTACCCAGAAACCCGATCCGGGAATCCTGCCAAATTTCAAGCCCTGAAATGAAAATTTGATCCCCAAGTAAACAGGTGTCGCCCTCAGGCTATGGCCTTCCTGTCGACTCATTTGTGTCATGCTGAGGCAGTACCATCTCGCAGCTCTGCTGGGAGGAAAATGTGAAGACGCTTGGTTGCCGCAATGTTGCCCCCGAACCCGTCCCTTTCTAAAGGGGGAGGGGCCCCCTCCAAAAGTGATCTGATTTCCTACTAAATTCAGGGACACCCCCTATGAATAAGCTGGGGTTGCTTGCCCCTCGAAAACAAGCGGAGAGAGGTCCTTGGTGAAAGACCATAGTCTTCCTGCCGGCCAAAGCATCAAGTTTGAAGTTTGTTGGAGAGGGTACGCAGCCAAGTGTATCGTTTGGGATGTTGTAGGCGATTCTTCCAATTGGCTATCAGCAGTTAAGACCAGGGTCTTTGTTCTGAATTCGATACTCTTTGCTGGCTTTGCCTGGTTGCTTGTGTCTCTTCTTGCTGCAGACGGTCAAAAAGCATGCACTCATCACTGCTCAAGCATTGCAAATACACACGCACCTCCAGCTACGTATAGGTATCTGTACGTTCATATTCAGGCAGCCAAACTGCCACATGCCATTGACCGCTTCACAATCAGACACTTGTCGACAAGGGGGAAACCACGCATTGGTTTTTCACGGGTTCCAACACTCTTTGGCTGACGAGCTCAGGATGAACTTCGATCAGTCCACCCAGCGAGAGGCTCCGACATGTGGGCCGCTTGCTGTTTCCGTCATTTGGAATAATTTCAGTTGAACCACGCGCACACACACACAGACACACAGGTTCAGTTGCTTTCTCTGCAGCTTTTGTCGGTTGTACCCAAGAGCCTTCAGAAATGGGAAGTTTACACAAAAATCTAAAACTGTTAAGGGTGCAGATCATTCATGGACACCCGTTTGGGCTTTGGAATTGGAGGAATCCCCTTGGCTGGGTTTGAAAAGGACACCAGGGCACTGTAGCCAACTGGGGGCACCCTCACCATGTTACACTCTCAACTTGTTATAGCTGTTCTTCCCCTGCCCGAGCCGCTATTTTTTTGTCGCAGGCATAGCTTTATCTCCATCACGCCCGAACTCATGGACTGACAGGACTGTTTCCCCCCCCCCCCCCCTAAAATAGTAGAAAGGGGGCGTCTGGGGGTGGCTGGTTGCTTTGTTTTTTCACATTTTTTAATATTCTAGGGAGTTGTTAGACGTATTTGTTTTATCATTTGTTCAGTATTTGCTCGTCTGTGTTGTTTTGAATATTTTTTTTTACATTTTTTTCATTTTCAATAAGTCAAGCAATGGCAACCTTATTCATTATTTACAGTTTTTCAATGAGGTAGTTAATTTTACCTTATTCGTTTTTTAAACCACAGGACTTCAATAAACCATAGAGTATAGAGTAATTCAACACCTTATTCGTTTCAATATTTTCACCCCCAACAAATAGTACTGAAACAGATGACTAACTCTACAAAAGTTTTAATCATATCATATTGAAATAATATCATTAAACGCAATCACCACTAATCAATGTCATATATTGTAGTCGCTTATAAATCTCACTGTCTTCATCAACATTTGGTTCTGCTTCTGTCTTTGTTCTTGTCTTTGTTTCACTTGTTGTTTCTGTCTCTGTTTCTGTCTTTGGTTCTTCTGTCTGTGTTTCTTCCTTAACAGTTATTAAATTGTCCTTGTGTCGTTTTGTTCTTTCGTGCCTCGCTTTGTTATGAAGTCCTATCATTATTTTACAGCAAGGACAATCATATTGCTTATGTTTAGTTTCCTTTTCATTTGTTGTATTATGTTCCTCCATATACTCTATACTCCATACTCTTTTAACTATTTTTCTAAACAATTTTTTACATTTGTTTCATTTAATAACAGTCTAACATTTTGACATTTTCAAGGTTCAGGTTTCAGACCATTTTACGGCTTTCTGGGGGATACAAGGGTTTATTCATATTATAAGATAATAATATAAATAAACTGACTGAATTCTATTTTTTACATAACACTCACTAATTTTCTTTTAGGCTAAAAGTTCTCTAAAGTTCACTATAATTATGATTTAGTTTTGAATTACACAGGTTCATCAACAATTAGTTTAAACCTTATGCTTTTTAAACCTTCAAAATTCATTCTACGTCTTTCATCATCAATACAAGTGTATATTTGTTGATGCGCCGCTCTCATTACATCAGCTATATTATCCATGGTTATATTATCTACAACATCATCACTATGAAAATTTAAAGTAAAAGTGCTAAATTCATCGTCTTCATAATAATTGAAATGATGAAATCTTACAAACATATCTATCATAACTATTATCGTTGCTTCATAACCTTCATCGGTTTCAATGTCATCTAACAAACAATATAAGTTTTCATTTTCATTAAAAAATATATTTTCAATGCTTTTAATGCTTAAAGGTATATTTCTAGAAATGTAATGCTTAATTACGTGTCTCTTTATATCATAACTATCTTCAACAGTATAGTGCTTTGTCTTTATTTTTGTTTCAGTTCTGTTTATTTTATAACGATTTTGTATTCTCTTTAATGTCTTAATATGATTATGTTATATTTTCAAATACTCAGGTTCACCTAATTTATATGAAACGATACTTTTTAATACTTCAACAGGTAAGTTACTCCAGTTCTCAACCATAAAATTATTCTCTGTCATTTTACCCTCGCTCATTTTCTCTTAATATATTAAGGTCTCATTTCTTTAAGTACATATTTGACTTTAAGGTAGTTTAATCATATTATAAGATAATAATATTAATAAACTTAATCTGAATCACTATCAACAGTATCTCTATAAGTAAACCATTCTATAATCAACCTTTTCTTTTCTACCAAATGACAGGCAAATTTATGGTAAAACTCATTATCAAAAATGTTTTTATAAACGACTTTGTCTTTGTTTTCTATATATTGCCATTTCAACATTTTAAGAAAATCTCTACACATCGAGATGCTAAAATCTTTACAAGATACATAAGCGTCATTATGATTAAAAAGTAAATTCTAATGAAATTGAGTAGCGGTTGCATAATACAAGATTAACCTATTATCATATCCATACTCTTTTAATGTTTTGTCAAAATCAGTTGTAAATATTGTCTGTAATGACTTTTTCGTCGGACATTTATTTAACCTCGTCATATACCAAATCCACTTATCCATTTCTTTTAAATTGTCAGGTTCGCTTTTCATTAAATGTTTTGTAATGGTGCATCTTTTACAACATACAAAACTCAAAGTATTATCAATGATACAGTCAGGTAATATGTCATTTGCTTTTTTTTTTTTTTTAAACTTTGTTGTTGAATATCTTACAACCACGGCATTTTACAATTTCTTTTGTCAATTCTTCTCTGATACACTTATTCATTTTTATCTTAATATATTAAGGGGTCATTTCTTTAAGTAGTTTTTTTTTTCTTCTTGCCTCTGCTACTTTTTGTGTCAGCGCTTTCTGGGCTTCTGCTCCTGCTTCTTGTTTCCATTTGTTCCCTCGTCCATTCACTACCTCTTGCTATTTCTTCGGGTGACCGACTTCTGCTTCTCGTTTCCATTTGTCTTATGCTCCATTGACTGCCTCTTGCTCTTTCTTCTGGTGAGTGACTTCTGCTTCTTGTTTCTACCTGTCGTCTTGTCCAGAATGATGCCCTCGGTTGTTCTTCTTCCTGTTCTCTTGATTGTTCTGATGGTGTGGATGACTTCTTTTCTCGTTTGAATAATTCAAATATGCTCTTGTCTTCTCCACCTAAAAATATGTTTCTTAACGACTTTATTTCTCGGCTTTCCTCTTTCTTCTCTTCCTCTTTCACGGTTGATGCTGACGATGATGACGTTAAATGAAGACTTTGTAAATCTTCCTGCTTTTCATCTTTTGGTTCATCTTTTGGTTCATCTTTTGGTTCATCTTTTGGTTCATCTTTTGGTCCTGAAATTGCATTGCTATAAATTTCATCAGCAAAATCTTTTGCTACATATCGTGTTGTTTGTGCGTTTGCCTCGTTGTTTTCATATAACCGTGATGTTGGTGCTACTTCATCAAACATATCAGGGATCAATTCGTGTTGAAGAACTTGTTTATCAGAGTGAACCCTAGCATTCAACCGTAGTCTCCTATCGTATTTTGAAAGGTCAAAATCATCAAAGTCTATATTATTAATTGATGTGTCAAATGTCTGTCTTTCAGGGATAATTTCAATTTTTAATCTGTGTGTCATCGCTTCTTTCAGCATTTCATCAAATGTAGGGCGTCGTCTTAATCCATAATATTTTTCAGTCATATTAAATATTATAGATTATTTATTGTTGAGTTGCTTTATGGACGAAGTATTTATTATAAACATTGTCCTCATAATATTTTTGTAGTTTAACCTTCACTTCGTTTCTATCTACTCCTGTTGTATTGTTATATTCATCTAATAATTCTTTGAACTCATCATATTTAACAGCGTTAATTACATTGAATTGATGTAGTTTTGAAATTATACTATCCATTAAACTTCTTGGATTTTTTGCTAAATACACCGGCCACATCCATTTTATAGTAGTTAACTAATTTTTGAAAATTCGTTCGTCATCAACTTCTTCATTTTCAACACTTTTTAATTCTATTTCGATTGCTTGTTCTTGCATTTCCATTATCTCAGCATTAGTAATGGTTGTTTGCGCGTCATCGTCATCATCCTTACCTTTTTTCAATGCTTGTACTTCAACTACAGGGTCGTCTTCACGTTCATCTTCTTCTTCCTCTTCCTCTAATGGTTCTAATTCTGGCATTTCATCAGCGGACACCATTGAATGAATTTCTACACCTTCTGGTATTAATTGTTTTGAAACAGCACTTGCCATTTCTTCGTGTTGTTCTCTCCAAAGTCTCATTTTTTCAGCAAGTTCTTCTTTCTGTTTGTTTGTTTCCACCAATCTTTCATTAATGAAAGACTGCTGTTGTTTCAGTGTGTCAGCAAGTTTCAGTTCATCATCAAGTTTAGCTCTTACACTACCACCGTCCGACGACGCTTCTTTAATAACTTCTTCTCTTCTGTTCAGTTCTTGTTTCTTCTGAATATCCAAAGCATCTTTATTATCAAACTGACTACCGTATTGATTTAATCTGTATCTGGTTGCTTTTCTGTCTATTACATTTTCAATTGATGGGCGGTTCTCATCTCCTACTAATGTTTCTTTCAATAATTCATCATAAGAAGGTCTCAAATGTAATTGTGATTTCAATGACCCTACTTTTACCGGTCCTACTGTATTCAATCTATTCATTGATCTAATCATAGTATATTAATTATTTAGAAAAAATAAATTAATCAGATATATTCTTAATCATTTCTTCTAAATGCTTCTTTCTTACTGTTAGTTGTTCCTTTGTTTGTATTCCGTCTGGTGACCGTGTGTTGTCTAATATGTTTCTTATTCTGTCTAACTCTGTTCTGTAACTTTCGGTTCTGTTGCTTTCAACTAAATCGTTTCTATACTTTATTAATGCTCCTTGTGATTGTTTCGCTTCCAGTGTGTCCTTCAACTGTTTAAAGTAATTCATACGCGAGGCAACTCCCCATAAATCTGAAACATCATAATGACGTTCTACTTGTGGTGCTCTTTTGAATTCTATTTTTCTATGACTTCTCATAAGCATAATTGTTATATATAATAATTAGATTATTATTTAAAACATTGATAAAGTTAATTTATTTATTTTATCTGATTTATCTTGCTTTTTCTTTTGTTTAAGTTCTTCATAATGTTGGTTTAATAGTTCTGTTGCTGTGGGTTTCTTAATGGTTTCTTTAATCACTTCTTGCTTAATCTCATTCTTAATTTCTTCTTTTACTTCTGGTTGAATTTTTCTAATATTCTTTTGTGGATTAACTGGTAATAATTCAGTAGGCACACCCTTACAATTCTTTGGATGTGATAAACGAAGTGATTTAGCATTCATAGATTTACCACATTTTTCACATTGGACTACTTCAATTTCTTTCTTTGTCCTTGGTAATGTTTTTGCTTTTGCTTTTGCTTTTGATTTAGGTTCGTCTATGGTTTCTTTTGTTGGTTCTTCAGGCGTTGGTTCTTCATTAACTGTTTCATTTTGTTCAACAACCTCATTATTAATAGGTGCTTCGTCTGTTTTAGTTTCATTATTAACATCTACTACCTCAATACTTGTCATATAATATATTCTATATATTTTCTATTAAATTTCTATATAGAATATATTTAAATAATATCACTTTTTACGAAAAGGAGACTCAGGCTAACATTAACCCCATTCAAATTAATTTCATTACCTAATGAATTAGACAACCAGAAGTCTAACTGTTTAAAACTTCTATTTGATACATCCAAGTAATCCAGTGGTTTTAATTCTGAGTCGAATATCAAACCAGAATGTGGTGCTGTGACTGGTACTTTCTTAACAACTGTGCTATCGCCCATCCTTAAATTTACTTGATTATAATTAGACAATTGAGAAGAATGAATATAAATATTTCTAATGGGTTGAAGATTAACGAAACCAGAACCATAAGGATTATTATATTGATAAACTACCATTTGATAATTTCCTAAAACTTCATTAACAGATTGCAAGTTATTAGCATTAAAACTTCCATTCCATATATAATCATCATATATTATTTTCATTTGTTCATCAGTTAATACTGCAAATTGTCTATCGGCATAGTTTGAAGAAATCGTTATTTTATTAGTTTTTACACTGTAAGACATTTCATAAGTATTTGAGAAATTAGTATTATCTACAACATCGTTTATTTTTGCTTTTAATTCTGCTGCTAGTTCTGTGCCAGTATATACTCCTTCGTCCAATTGTAACGCTAAATAATGGACATTTGTGTTATCTTCATCTGGAACTAATGGAGACGAATAAAAGTATAGTATATTATTTAATCCTGACTGTATTGAATACCAAGAGTTAGGTAATGTTACTTCGTGAATGTAGCAATGAACTCCGTTGTCTGTTTGTAATGTTTCCGGCAATTCAACTCTAAAATTAGATGACGTCCCCGATATTCTATGGGCGCTGTCATTTTTTTTTGTAAGCATTATTAACTAATTGAGAAATTAATTTACAACTTTAATTATATGATTAATAATAAAAAGTTAATTTATGAAATGAAGCATGGGAAAATTGAACATTATCAACCTTATAAGAAAACAACTAAAATAACTGATGTTATGAAACAAACTGACAAAATCTTAAATAGTTATTATCCTAATTCAAATTTAACTGATGCACAAGGGTTAAGTAGAGCATATGGCAATGGTAACGGTTTTTATATTGATGGTGATAAAATGTATGTAAGCGGAACATTTGGAAAAGGAACGTTTTCTGGTGCTGTTAATGATATTCTGGCGGATGTAGGACTTCCGTTTAAAATGACAAAATACTCACAACGATATAAAGACACATCAAAAGCATTGAATGAAAACAATGAAGTTAAACATCTTATAACACATAGTCTCGGTTCAAGTGTAGGGGCACAAATAACAAAAGATTACCCTGAAAGAGAATTAACTTTAACTACTTATGGAGCGCCGTTTATATCACGAAGGTCTAAAATTACCGATGATTACATTAATTTTAGAAGTATTTTAGACCCTGTCAGTATTTTAGATAGGTCTGCTGTAACTGTTTATACTGGTTCATTAAATCCCTTTACTAATCATGATTACATAACTGGATACGGAGATACGGGTCGTGATGTTTCAAGAAGCATTGAGCCAGTAAAGGAGATATTATAAATAATCTAAATTATATTAATGATACAACATAAGAAATATGACAATGAAACAACGGATGATATGATTAAGAATGAAAATAACAAGTATAAGAAAAGTTCATATGAAGAAATTAGAGAATTAGTAATGGAGAAAGAAAAAGGGAATAATCCAGTTGAAGATAAGATTAAGAAAAGAAAGTGAACATATTTAAAACTAATAATTCTAATCAAAAGGATTACACTAAATTATATAATTTAGTTCAAATTATTTCTAATTTAAATTATATATATAGCAATGGAAACTTTTAGTGCTGAAGATATTCTAATTGACAACCTCTCATTCAAATTAAATAAAGGAGCAAGTTATATAAATGAGCGTCGTAGCGTTTCATTCTTCCCGTCTGGTTCAAATGTGTATACTCCTTCGTCTGGAAATCGTGTGTTGAAAATTGCATTAAATGCCGAAGATAATAGTTGGTTAGACCCTCAATCAGTGATGGTTTTTCTCAATGTTGAAAACAAGGATGCTACAAACAATCGGCGGGTAAGACCACTGTCTCCTGCTTATTCCTTCTTTAGAAGAGCACGGTTAATTGCTGGTAATCAACTTGTTGAAGACATTGATTATTATAACAGAAATCATCAAATGATGAGTTGTTTAATGTCTAACGGTGCTCGTGATAATGAAGATGCCCAGAGTTTTGGTTATCCATTTGATGACGATTCAACACAAAGAAGAGCGAGCACTTCAACTGGTGTTATTGGAACTGCTTATGACAACGCTTCTATTCCAGGGTTTCAAACAAAAATGGTCGTTGGTTTTAAACCTATGCTTGGTTTATTCAATCAGTTTAAGTATATTCCTTTAAAAGCGTGTCCTCTTGTTTTGGAACTTGAACTGGTTTCAAATTTTACTGATTGTATTGTTGAACCTGGTATTAGTGGTGATTTCCCCGCCAGTGAAGCGGCGCCTAATGATTTCAAAAACACGAGCGGTCAATTCGAACTAAATAATTGCTTCCTTCAATGTGATGTAGTAAGTTTGGACAATGACCTCCACAATAAATACGTTGCTCATCTACTTGATGGAAAATAATTACCTATTACTTATAATACTTATATATGTCAGTCTAATTCAGTTGTTGGTCAAGCAACAATAAACACTACAGTTGTTCGTTCTGTGTCTAAACTCGCTGCCGCATTCATCACCTTCAACAAAGAAGACCTCACAGGTTCAAGCGCCGAAGTTCATAAAGAATACAATAGGTTTTATCATCCTATGAGCCGTATTACTTTTGCTAATTCGGGAATTTATGACAACGACCTTGATTTAGAATTTCAATTACAACTCGGTTCAAAACTATTTCCTGAATATCCCTGTAAGAGCATAACACAAGCGTTCTATTATTTACGAAAAGCATTGAATTTACCTTTGTTTCATCAACATCATTTATCTATTGAATGTAATCAGTATAAATCGAATAAGTTCATCTTTGCTATGAATATGGAAAGGGTGCCGGATTCTTCATATTCTGGAATTAATACTAAATCTGGGCAACAGCTTCTAATTCGTTGCAAACCAAGTGGTTCTATGCTTACTGCTTTGATGCCAGATACAATTTTTATAACATTAGTATCAGAACAAATATTATCCATGAGAGACGCGGGTGTGCAGATTTTAGATTAAGAATAAGTAAAAATGATAACATTAATAATAGATAAATATTATCATTTTCTATTATTAATATATAATGCCTTCAATTAATTTAACAAACTTTGAAAATGTTGTAGCGCACACAATTAGCGAAATCAATTCTACAAGCGGAGTAACAAACATTAGAAACATATACGCTAATCAAACAGATATAATTGATTTACTCAACAATAAAGCAGACCAAGTAGATACTTACACAAAAGCACAGATTGACACTAATTTTATGATATAACTCAATCATATAACAAAACATAAGTTAATGTATTATCAAATAATATTAGTTCAAATGCTTATTTTATTATGAATAATACAGCAACAATAGCAAGTAATTTAGTTAATGTTTCATCAAATACATTTTTAATAGGTAATCTGACAATCACTTCAATTACAAATTTTAATAATATTTCATCTAATACACATTTAATAAATGATTTAAATTCTACTATAACATCTAATTTTAATAATATTAGTTCTAATACTAATTTAATTAATACAAATATTGCTAATATTTCATCTAATACACATTTAATAAATAAATTAAATTCTACTATGACAACTAATTTTAATAATATTAGTTCTAATTCTAATTTAATAACAGGATTAAATAGTACAATCAATTCACATATTATAGCAATATCAGATTTACAGAATGGAGGTTCATTTAATGAATCAGATTACTATAATAAAATAACAACTAATAATGTATTATCAGAAAAGTTAAATACATCAGTATTACATAATACATTAATACATAATATAACAACTACTGCAACTTTCAAAATAGCAGAATTTGGAAATTATAATTATAATCATGAATTATACAATAATTATATTGATACTTATGTTTATGGAAGTTTAACAGGCGCGACAATGTTTTTAAATCAAAGAGGTTTTGGAGATGTAGAAATTAACAATTCTTCAACTTTTCAAAATGATAAAATAATATTAAATCATAATACCACAATATTAAGTAATTTACAAGTATCAGGTTTATTCTCTTGTTCATCTATTTTAGATGTTGCAGGTTCAGATGCTCGTTATGTTTTACAATCGGATGGATTAAGTGGATTAATAACAGGAAATACAAATACAATTAATTCAATAATTACTAGCAATAATTCACAGGATACATCATTAGGACAAAAGTTGGATAAAATAGATACTAACGCTCAATCGGAGCAGGTGCTATTAATTTTAGCGATAATGCAACTTTACACAGTGATTTAAATATGCTTACTACTGGTTCTATAATATGTAATAAGTTTAGTACTACACCATCACCTAATTTAGGATTGCAAATGACTTTTCAAATGTTTAATAGAGAGTTCAAGATTAATAGAGATGGACGCATGTGGATGAGTAGCGCAGGAGGTCAATGGGAAACGCAAATCGGAGACGCTAATGTTGGTCGCGTTTGGGTTAAGGATAGGTTTGGTTTAGGTGCTGTCGGTGTTAATGGCTATGTTTTAAATTGTGCTGGAAAATCGAGATTTACTGATGCAGTTGATTTTATAGGAGCTGACAAGGCAGTAAATCTTAACAATGGTTCATATTTGAATTTTAATAATAATGGTTCAATACGAAGATATACTCCTGATGCTATAGAAGGTTTATATATGTCTCATGATGATTTTGTTGCCATTAGTGTTGGCGATGTTACAAATGCTTCTAATCAATATATGATGTGTGATGGATTAGTGAATAGAACTATTTTTAATAAACCTATTGATGTTTTAGGAACCATTTATACAAATGCTAATGTTATTTGTGATAATGTTAATATTGATACCGATGGTAAATTAACAATTGATACAAATTGTGAATTATATAGATATGTTATTGCTTTTTCATCTTTTGATATGAGGAATAGTGATGTCAATTCTTCAATTAGATTTATTTGTGGAGACCCTGCCGTTCAATCTAACATAGTTGGAGCAGTTAATATTACTACCGGATGGACTTTTAATACTGCTACTGCTGATTTTATGGGTAATTTATTTGCTGATGATGTTTATGTTAAAACTAATGGAGCATTAAGAAGCAATCATTTAGCACCTAACGGAGGAACATTAATAACCGTTGATACTAATATGGCAATACAAAATGCATATTTAGCAACTAATACCATTCAATCATTTGATTTAACAACGGTTTCATTTTTGGATAATATTTCAATGACTACTGGAACTGATATTAAAATGGGAACATCGGAAATATCAACTTATTATGATGGAACTAATTTATCTACAATTGATGTAATATTCAGAACATCAAACACAGCGTTTAGAGTTTCAGATAGCTCGAGTACACCTTCAGTTTTATTTTCTATTGATAAGACATTTGGAACAACAGTAAATACTGAAAGTTTTACAAATAATGCTCCATCGACTTTTAATGAAAATATAACGGTTGCAGGCACGAAAAAAATGTTATGTAATTTAATTGAGCCAGCAACAGGGACAAATATAGATTTAACAGCAACAACCGTAACGATTAACGGAACATTTGTTGATTCATCTGATTCACGGTTGAAATATGACATAGACAATATCAAATCTAATTGTATGAATATCATTAAGAAATTTAAACCGAAGAAGTTTAAGAGACACGATAGAAATGATGACGGTAAAACTCATATAGGTTATTTAGCAGACGAAGTATTAAAAGCAATTCCTAAAGAATTTGAAAATGTTGTTAGTAAAGATACGGCCAATTCCCATCGTTCGCCCGGCCGCCCACCGACGACCGCCCAGATGCCCCCGCCCTGTGCGCCGCGGGCCCTGTTTTCTCAGGATCATTGCTCCGGATCAACATGTTTATACAGCCATGTCAGGGCCGAGGGCTTCAAGACGTCAGCAGGACGCAGACCCACAAGGCCACTGGCACAAGCCTCCCTAGTCAGCCATAGACGCGCTGTGTTCCGCACTGTGCCTGGTTAAGCCCTAAACCAAAAACCCTAAAAGAAACCCTAAACCTAAAAACCCTAAACTGTGCCTGGGGGGTCCAAGGTTAAACCCTAAACCAAGAAACCCTGAAAGAAACCCTAAACCTAAAAACCCTAAACTGTGCCTGGGGGGGTCCATTGTTAAACCCTAAACCAGGAAGCCCTAAACTGTGTTGGGGGGTGTCCTCGCAGCTGTAGCCCGATGCGTCCACACGCAAGCGGCTTGCAAGCGCGCGACCTCACCTGGAGACAGCCATGGCTCCACCAGCTGCAGCTGGGTGAAGGACACCATCTCGAGCCGACACCCCTGTACAGCCGAGCCTGGCTGTTGCTCTTGGGCTAACGATGGGCGTTGAAGGTAAAGATAGAGAGTATTTAGGATTGAATTTTTTAGTTTTACCTGTGTTAGTTCATAAAGCAGTATTAGAATTAAATGATAGAATAGATAAACTTGAAAAAGAAATTAAGGAATTGAAAAAAGAAAAATCTAAATAATAAATATATAATGGGTATTGGACAAAGTAAAAACGAAGAAAATAACAGTATGGAAGACATTAAGAATTTAAGAGTAGATGAAAAAACAAGAGCAGATACTTTAATCATTAAATCTATTCAAGAATGTGTATCAAGAATAGAAAAAATAGAAAAAGAAAAATCAGACAAACTAATATATAAATTACCAAATTTACAGTTTTGCAACGCTTCATTAATTTAAATTAATAACATTAAACAATACATTTAATGTTATTGATTAGTTATTTTCAATTATTGATTAAAGCGTTTCATAAACATTTTTTCTGGGTTCTTTTCTAAAAGGTTAATATACAAAAAGCTGTGTGGTTCGTCAGTAGCAGTTTCATATATTTTATAAATTAGTTTCTTGCTTTCTAGCAAATTATCACTTCTAACAATTGCTGATAATTCATCTTGTAATATTTGTATCTCTTTGAAGTTTCTAACTTTATAATAAAACAAATGACTTATATTTACTCTAATAATTGGTGGGACAGTTGATGATTTCTGAAGACTGACAAGTGTTGATATTCCACTATGACGTCCCCTACAGAATAAAGAATTTAACAATTTGTTATTTCTTGTTATTGCTGGATTATCAGATACATCATCTAAAATTACCAAAATATTAAATAACTTCTTCATTCCTTGTTTTTTCTGGTATTCAATTATTTTATTTTGAGCTTCTATAACTCTTTCTAAATCTTCAACATTGAACTCATCCCACCAACACGATTCTTTATCAGTATCAACTTTTAAACCTTCTTTAATGTATTTTTTAACAGGCAACCAAATGCTATCCAAATTTACAGATGGAGACCAGAAAAAAATTCTTTCAAATGCTCCTCTGTAAATATCAAGTATCATTGATACAAGTAGTGTCGATTTTCCAGAACCAGACGGGCCCACGATCATAGCTCTCATCGGCAATTTAGGGACGACCTCGTGCTTGCTTTGCTTAAAGTCATATTTGATTTCATCAATTGGTTTTACATCAGGCATAATAAAATAATATTAAAGATATTTAGAAAATAATTTATATTTATTATTGAATGGACCATCATTATGTTATGAGTGGCGGTGAGTAACATAATGGAACAGGTGTTCCATTGCTTCAATCAATAAGCATTGAAGATAATTAGTTTGAATTAGTTTGAACCTCGCTTGCGTTGTCCAGTGCAATGAAAACTCCAAGTGCTGTGCCCCCACCAATATTCTATTATGCATGAAAATAATAAGATTGAATAATTATTTCATCTTATTATTTATATGAATAGGACTTATTCAGATTATATTGGTATAATAAATGAAGTAGAAAAAGTAGAACAAGTAATAATAACTGATAATAAAATTGAAAAGTGTTGTTATTATTCATTAGACTTAATTAAGTTAGGAATTCAATATATCAAAAATAGAAATGTAAATATTAATATAAATGGGGGGAAGAAAAACAAAAAGAATAAGACAGAGACTACAGTTTCTTCAACAGATGAAGATAGCGGAGAAATTGTTAAAGAAACAGCAGTTATTGAGGTTGCTTGTCCTATGTGCAAAAAGATGTTAGAAATGAAAAATGAATTAGAAATACAAAAGAAAGGAAATTGTAAATGTTCATGTATTCCAACAAGTTTCAAAATTAGTAAAAATGATAAGAACATGAATGTTGATAAAACTAAAGACAGTATCAACTTAGAAACTGATGCTCATAATATAACTTTTAAATGGGGTAGGCAAGCAACACCATCCGATAATAATGAAAACGAAACACAGGAAACTGTTAAACAAATGATGAAAAATAGTATTTAAAGAGTAGATTTAACACCACTTCAAACGCATAAATAAATAAATAAATAAATAAATATATAAATACTTATATATAGAAATGTCTGAAGTTGAGAATGATGCTATTGCTGAACTATCAAAGAAGATAATGACAGTTAGTAAAAATGTTAAACTATTGTACGAGATGATAAAAACTATTGACCAGAATCTTGATGCAAAGGCAAACGAACCAAAAAATAACAATGAAGAGAAGGAAAAGATTGACAAAATCTTTGAAAAGAAAGGGATAGGCAGACCCAGCGGTGATTATGACACGAAGCGTAAAAAATATTGTGATATGTTAAATAAGGGAGAAATCAAAAGTCCAAAAGAACAAACATTAGAATATTATAAACTAATTATGGGTGATGATGGTAAATATGTAATTGTTGAAAATTAAAATATAAATAATTCTAATAATATGAATTTATTAGAATTATTTAGTGGAACTGGAAGTGTGGGAACCATAGCAAAGTCGCTTGGATTTAATGTATTATCATTAGACTTGAAAAATGCTGATATTAATTGTGATATTTTGGAATGGGATTATAAACAATTTGACAGACACCATTTTGATTTTATTTGGAGCAGTCCTCCGTGCACCGAATACAGTAGAGCAAAAACAACAGGAATAAGAAACATTGAATATGCAAATAGTATTGTCTTAAAAACTATTGAGATTATCAAATAATTCAATCCAAAATATTATGTAATTGAACATCCACAAACTGGATTATTAAAACATCAGGAGTTTATGAATGAACTTGACTATTTTGATATTGATTATTGTAAATATGGTTTTAATTATCGGAAAATAACGAGGTTGTGGAGTAACATTGATAAATGGAAACCCAGACCATTATGTAATAAAGATTGTGGTAAAGTTGTTAATAATAAACATATTGAAACTGCGCAACGGATGCCATCAAAAACCAAGGCAGAATGGGGTGATAATTATGTAATCCACAAACAGGAAGATTTATACAAAATCCCGAGTGAATTGATTAGTGAGATACTGGTTAGTTTATATTAAACACTACTTAAAGAAATGACCCCTGCATATAATAGAGAACTAATGACTACATTAAAATGCGGTTGTAAAATTACAGGGAGCAATTTAGATTTTGAAAAAGAAGTTAAAAATGGTAGAGGGTTGATTGACAAAATACATAGAATGAGTTATTACCATAAACATTATATTAATATTTGTGGAGAATGTTGTAAGAAATCAGATATATTTAATGATTTGGAGAAAAAGAAGTTAGACATTGAAAAGGAACAATTTGTTTTAATATGTATTGGAAAGTTATGGGAACATGATTTAACGTTTGATGATATTATAGAAGAAGATAAAAGTTAAAATACTCCTTAATATTATTGATAAATATTAAGAATTATTTTATTCTATTCTTCTTGCTTATGAAATTGCTGATGGTGTTTACAATCAAACCTCAGTTCAACACCACACTCGCACACATAAGTTGCTTTCCTCCTGTCGTTAATAGCATCCTTCTTGCTATAGTATCTATCTAAACATTTCTTTTGGTTTTCTTCTTGGTTTAAATAATACTCTTCTTTGATGGTGCCTTTCTCTTTGGCATAATTTGCTTTGTTTGATTGTTTGATAGTTTCTTTATTGTCTAAACACCATTCTTTATAGGTTCTCCCTGCTATTACTTTATTAACACATTCAGAGCATTTGATAAATTCACCCTCTCTTCTTTCGAGTTCATTTTTGGTATTACAATGGTAATCTTCTATCAATTCAATTTTACAATTTTCAACTCCATACTCATCAAATATTACAAACAATTTGATAGGACATTTGCCAGTTTTTTGGTAATGACGATAACATATTCTATGTCTTGACATCCTTTGACATAAACTTTCACAAGTAGAACCTATGTAGCACAGGTTATAACCAACATCTACTATTTTATATATTTTTCCCTTTTTATAGCGGTTTTCAACCATTAATAACTAAGTGCAGTATTCTTTTAAATAGATTTCTAACTAAATGTATAATGTCAAGATTAACAAAAGAAGCAATTTTACATAAGTTGTTCTATGATGTTGAAAAAGGCGTTGGCTCGGTTAATGAGTTATATAAACAAGCGAATAAAACAGAAGCATCATTTACTTTAAAGGAAGTTGGCGATTGGTTAAAAAAGCAACCTATCAAGCAGGAGAAAGGATACAGTAAATACAACAGTTTTTCAGCACCTTTCGCAAGATATGAATATCAGTTAGACATAATGGATATGATTTCACTGATGAAGGCAACGGGCACATCAGATTTAAGCAGTCCAAGATATGGATTAATATGTATAGATATATTCAGCAAGAAACTACACATTGAACCGATGAAGGTTAGAGACGGTGAGACTGTTTATAAAGCAATACTTCAATGCTTCAAAGTATTAGGTCATCCGATGAGTATTTATACAGATGATGACGGGGCATTCGCATATAGAAATTACAAGAGTATTTAAAAGGTGAAGCAATAAGAAGCATCATAACATTGACACACGCTAATGTTGCTGAACGCTCCATTCGCACAGTTAAAAAGATGTTGGGAGACAGAATAAGAGCGACTGATAGAACTTGGACGAGTTTATTGCAAGCAGTCTTAAACAAGTATAATCAACAAATGACACACGGGACGACAAAACTTACACCTAATGAAGCACACAAAGACGAAAACGCAGTGGAAGCGAAGGCGAACTCATTAATGAAAGAGAAATATTTACGAAAGTATCCTAAATTGAATGTCGGTGATAGAGTCCAAATTTATAGCAAAGGAAAAGGTAATTACACATCAAGAAAAGAAACCACTTCAAAATGGAGTCAATCAACATACAAAATAACAAATGTAGGTCGTGATATGATGCTTAATAAGTATTATGAAATTGAAGGGAATACCAAGAAATATAACAGACACGAATTACTCTTAATAAATGAATAACATTATTTTAAGATAATGTTATCAATTTGTATTAGTTAAATATTTATAACATACTTTCTCAACAGCATTCTGATATGCTCTTTCTCTATGAATTCTTTTACATTTATCGGTCCTTAAATGCTTTGCCATATTAGACTTATTTCTAATCATACAACCGCATCTTGCACATTCTAATGACTTATCATTTTCTATAAAATACTCTTTAAAGTATCCTTCTTCTTTATATTTCTTGTTTAATACATCATTATTTTTGTTTTCTTACTTTCCTTTTCCTTTGCCTTCTTAATTTCTTCCTTTGTATCCGTGCTGAAGTCTGAAACTTCACCCTCAATAAAATTCCACAACAAATCAAATTCATCATTTGTCATAGAAATTTTATTTTTATTGCCATCTACAATAAAGCAGGTCATTTTACTTAATATATAATATAATTATTTCTTTAAGTATATTTGTATATTGTTCCTACTGTGCTATACGATAATGTCCATAGGGAAGTGAATTAATACTGTCTATGTAAAAGCGTTTATTTTCATATGCAGAGAGACTTTGCTTTGTTTGAGTTATGCTATATATTTGATGTGCTTTACTTCTTATGCTATTAAATGTTACTGTATCACAACTATTATTTTTGCGTGTGTCATCATAAGAATTATATGACAGTTCCTTCTTCACTCTATGTTTAACTATTCCCTTGCTCTTTTTCTCTTCTTTTGTCTCATTATGTATCTTGAAACAGTAAGATTTAGGTTTCAATGTTATAAAGTTTGTTATAATCTTTCCATCTGCTTCATCCTTGAATTTTCCTAAAACTTTCTTGTTTGTTTTATCACAACATTTGTGCTTAGGGTCATAACCACTGAAATCCATATTGACAAGATCTCCAACCGTTTGTGCAGGGCATGGATTCGACCGAAGCCCTTTGAATATCAAGATAAAAAGGCCCCTGCAGATTAGCAGGTTATGAGCCCAAAACCCTAAAGCCATGCGAGCGCGAAGAAGCGCACACCTTCGTGGAGACGGAGGGCAAGGGCCTGAAGGAGACCTTCTACAGGAGGAGGAAGACCGTCAGGTGGGGGAGTCAGGCCAGGGCAGTCAGCAAGAGGCCCTGGCACTGGTGGAGCCGGCACCGGGCCTTGGGCTGATCGGCCAGGAGCTGGCGTTGGTGGGCCAGGAGACGGTTCAGGGGAGTGGAAAGGGCAGCTCAGGCAGCGGGCCGAGGTCGACTCGGAAGGCGCCTGCGGCAGGTCAAGGAGGAGCTGCAAGTGTTGATGGCGCTGCGGATGGTGGCGCTGGAGAAGGAACAGAAACCCCGGGCACGGTGATGGTGCCAAGGAGACTTTGGTCTACGGCGTCGAGAAACCCGTGGGCATCTCCGGTGGTGGCGGGAGAAGAGCATCAACCTGGAGAGGAACAAGGAGATCGGCAATGGAGAGGTGGTCCGAGTGGGTCACCGCAAGCCTATGGTCCGCTCTTCACTAAGGAACAGCTGGACTACCTGCAGCGGTGGGATAAGCCGGGAGGATTGGTGAACCTGGGGAAGGCGAAGGAGGAGCCGGAACTTCAGCTGGTGAGACCTGGATTTTTGGACCAGGAAAGACTTCATCAGGCACCAGATGGAGACGGTCCACAGCAAGACCCAGGGCAAGGGAACCAGGACTACCTCATCAAGGAGATCCAACGGTTGCAGGAGGAGAACAGCAAGCTCAAGGCGGCCACGGGCTCGGGGGAGACCTACGTGACTCCGGATCACCCCAGCGTGAAGGACGCGGACAACCACAAGCCGGAATCCTCGGAGGAAATGATTCGGGACGAGGAGAAAGCTAATCCAGACCACCTTGCGATCATTCTGAAGCTCATGGAGGGCATGCAACAAATCCAGAAGACGCTGGTCAGCGGTGCCAAGGGCAAAGATGATGATCAGGTGGAGGTGGTGAAGGCCGGAGCGATCGAGCTGCCGGTGCTGGCAGAGCTATGCGCGGAGACGAGTTCAATCGACCTGCAGGACTGGCTGACGCTGATTACCCCGGCGATGGCGGACATCTCGGAGACCAGCCAGGAATGGTGGGAGCTCGTGTTGCAGGAGGCAAAGGCGTGGTACGATAAGTACATGCAGGAGGCGCCGTTGAAGAGGCTGGCGATGGTCCCTACGAAGGGAGAGTCGGAGAGCCCCAAGTGGAGAAGAGTGGAAAGGAAGGCGGTCACGCTGCTGGTGAAGGCGGTGCCCGACCAGGTCAAGGATGAATTGGTGGCGACGAAGAGCCTGAACGCCCTGTCGCTGGTTTGCAAGCTGATGATGATGTACCAGCCGGGTGGTATCGCAGAGCGAGGCGCGATCCTGAGGAACTTGGAGCAGCCTCTGGAGGCGAACAATATCCAGGCGGCGGTGACGGGCATCAGAAGGTGGCTTCGCTGGAAGCGGCGGGCGGAGGAGATCGGGGTGTCCTTGCCGGATCCCTCGGTCCTCAGTCGAGGGCTTCATCGTCTGGTTCGGAAGGTGCTGGAGGGCAACCGGGACCTTAGCTTCAAGATAAGCCTGGCGAAGTCGCAGCTACAGGTGGATACGGTTCCGACCCACAGCACGGTTGGCGTCTACTGCGAGCACTTGCTGTCGGAGCTGGAGCAGCTGGTGCATACGGAAAAGAAGGTCAGTCCCGGGGAAGCGAGAGCCAAGAAGATCGAAGGCACCTATGCGGAAGACAAGCCCAACGGCAAGGAGGAGACGACGAAGGAGAAGAAACCCTGTCGCTTCTTCCTTTCCTGACGGACATGGGATGCCGCCGTGGGAGTCAATGCACATTTGGCCATGATGCGCGAGATGGGCGAGCTCGGTGCTATGGGTGTGGAGCGGTCAATCACTACGCCAAGGACTGCCCAAGGAAGGTCGTCAAGGACTACAAGAAGGATGCGAAGCCGTCGTCTCCAAAGGTTGCGAAGATGGAGACGGAGGAGGGGGCGACGTCGGTTTGCGAGAAGGGTGAGACGCCGAGAGGAGCAACCAACACGGAGGGGACATCGCCTACTCAGAAGGAGAAGGGGGATGCAGAAGCCTTGCAGAATGTGTTGGAGGAGGCCGGGAAGATGCTTCGCTCTTTGACGGTGACGACCCCACCGAAGAAGACAGGGCGGGAAGCCCGACTGGAGGACATCCAGAAGCAGCTGGACGACATGAAGTTGCGAAAGTTCGAAGAGGTGAAGGTTCCAGAATGAGAGGGGGTTGCTGGATTCGGGAGCCACCCACGCCATGAGGGGCTTGCAAGAAGGAGAGGAGTTGGAAGACCTGGAGGTCATCCAGGTGGAGCTGGCCGGAGGTCAGAAACAGGAGCTGAGGATGACGAAGGGCAAGGTCATCGTTCATGACGACCCCCAGGTGCAGCCGATCGTACCGCTGGGCTTGATGGTCAACAAGCTCGGCTGTGAAATCAAGTGGAGTATTATGGGATCCTGCAAGGTGAGACATCCGGCTCTGGGTGACATCCCGGTTTGGATGAATGCTGGATGCCCGGAGAAGCTGGCGCTGTGCTTCATCGACATGTTGGAGCAGACGGAGATCTCGGGAGCCAGGGTCAGGCTGGCAAGGCACGAGGAAACGGAGCTGAGCGGTTTGGCGGAGAAGGAAAAGGTCTTTTGGGGCGTCCCGGAAAAGATCATGGAGAAGGTGGTCGAAAAGCCGGCGGACAACCTAAGAGGCATCCCGCTGAACCGGAGCAGAAGGAGGACGTTGGAGAAGGGGTTTGTACTCCACTTGTATGCGGGTGAGAAGGACGGCTACACCTTGCAGAGAGCGCTCAAGGAGGTGGGCGGTGACACAACCCGATTGGTGGAGGTGGACTTGAAGAGAGGCCAGGAGCACGACATGATAGATGGGCCCCTCTATGCGTCACTGTTGAGAGCGGCTATGGACGGCTACATCTTGGGAGTGGTGGGCGGACCAAACTGCCGGACAAGAAGCGTGCTGCGACATTACCCGTTGCCCGCAGGCAGGCCTCGCCCGGTGAGAGGAGTCACTCCTGAAGATTGGTTTGGTCTTCCGGGGCTCGATGAGGAGGAGAAGAAGCAGGTATGGGAGGACGACGTACTCCTCTACCGCATGATCATGATCTTCTGCGTGGCGGAGGCTGCGAGAAGGGAGAACAGCAGAAAGCGATCAACGAGGGCAAGAGTGACCTTCTTGCTGGAACAGCCGGAAGCGCCGGACTACATGCCGGAGTGTGGGCATGGTTTCGTGGAGCATTGCTTCAGACAGGGGGACTACGGCGGGGTGGCAGTGAAGCCCACGATGGTGGTCACGGACTTGAATGTGGAGCTTCCACCTCGGAGGTCGTCTTCGGCAACTACGAGAGGAGCAGTGGCAGTGGGAAGCTCAGCGGCCTTGTCAAGATGGGCACCGGGCTTCATGCGTGAGGTGGCCCGGGCAATCCAGGAGGAGGTGTTTGGGAAACCGGCTCACATCAAGAAGCTCAGCTGGGTGGAGCATGTCCGGCATGGACATGTGCCTTTTCGGAGGGACTGCCGGGTATGTCAGGAAGCCTCGGCGCGGGGGAAGAGGCATTGCCGCGTTACCTACCCGGATGCCGCGGTGCTGAACGCGGATCTCAGCGGACCTTATAAAGCTGGGAAAGACATCAATGACGCCACGATGAAGTACTTTCTCATCGGCTCCTTCACTTGGCCAGCGGAGGAGGATCAGAAGGAGTTCTTTGAGGAGAAGAAAGGGACTGCGGAGGAGGACCTCCCGGTGATCGAGGAGAAGGGCGACGACAAAGAGGATCCGGATTGCGAGAAAGGGGATCTGGATTGTGAGAAGGGAGAAGGTGATGGGGAAAAGCAAGGAGAACCAGATCTGGATCCCGAAGAAAAGGCCAAGGCGGAGTGTGGGGAGCCGAAGCCGCTGAAGCTGATTGTCAAGGCTATCCCGTTGCCGGACAAGAAGGCCAAGACGGTGTTGCAGGGATTGCAGGACCTCTACATCCAGTTAAAGAGAGAGGGGTATCCGGTCCAGAGATTGCATACGGACCGGGGCAAGGAGTTCCTGAACCACGACCTGAAGACCTGGTGCATGGTAAGGGAGATCGAGAAGACCACCACTAGTGGAGATGCACCGCAAGAGAACGGTCGTGCGGAGGCATGCATCAATAGCCTCAAGAGCAGGATCCGGCGATTGCTGAAGGGCGCCAACCTGGATGTCAAGTTTTGGCCAATGGCGGCGCGCTATGCGATCGTGGCGGAGGAGAAGCGGATGAAGAATGAGATGATGCCGGCAGCATTTGGGGAGGAGGTATGGGTCCCAAAAAGGTCGTGGAAACGGCTGCGGGATCCGTTTGGTCCTACCTACGAGAAGGCGCGCTACCTGGCGGTGGTCAAGGAGGTCACGAGCGGACACGGTGTCCTCCGTGAAGATGGAAAAATAGAGGTGGTCTCTCGAATTGTGAAAGGGGTGGTGGAACCAGAAGATCGTCTACTACCGGAGGAGGGAGAGCCGCATCAGCCACGGAGGAGGATCAGAGGAAAGACCAACGCAGGCGAAGAGAAAAAGACCGAATTGGGCGCCCTCTTGATGTTGCGGGCAACCTTGGAGGACGAGAAGGAGGCCATGGATCAAGATGTCGGTGAGGCATTGGGGATCACGGCAGCCAAGATCCAGGAGATGAAGGCGATGGAAGAGGCTCTGATAGAAGAGATCATGGGCCCGGAGGAGAAGCAGGTGTTGCAGACCCGGATCGCCAGTCAAGCAGAAGTTCTGAGGAACAAGGAGGAATGGCTTCCGGCCATCAAGGCAGAGGTGGAGTCGTTGTTGGAGGGCAAGGAGGCGGTCAGACGAGTTACCAACGAGGAGGCGAGGAGGTTGATGATGGATCCCAACTATAAGGTGGACGTCATGCCGGGCAAGATGGTGCCGACCATCAAGGCACCTACTGGAAAGAAGAAGTGCCGCATCGTGATTTGCGGGAACTATGCCGAGTCGGGTGGCAAGGATTCGGATGAGTCCCTTTATGCGGGAGGTTCAGACGCGATCTCCATACGGACCATCACCAAATACGCAGCGGAGAATGACTGGGAGGGCATGGTCCTGGACATCAAGACTGCATTCCTGAATGCCCCCCTCCAGGAGAAGACGGGAAAAGGAGAGCCGGAGAAGGTGTTGTTGATGAAGCCCCCAGCCATCCTGGTATCCCTCGGGCTATGCAGGAGAGATGATTACTGGGCAGTCACAAAGGCCCTGTATGGTTTGCGCCAGTCACCAAGAAGATGGTCAGTCTTCCGGGACCAGAACATGAGAACTATGGAGTGGAAGAGAGGATCCGACCTCTTCTGGCTGGAGCAAACGGTGTCAGACCCGAACGTCTGGAAGATCCTGAAGGGCAAGGGGAGAGATGATGAACGCGGAGAGCTGACGGGCCTGATGGCGATCTATGTGGACGACATCTTGGCGTACACGGACAAGCTCACGCAGCAGGAGCTCTACAAGGTGATCCGGGAGAAGTGGGAGACCAGCGAGCCAGAGTTTGTCACTTTGGGGGCCAAGGTGAGATTCTGCGGCATGGAGATCAGCCGCACGGAAAGAGGCTACCATCTCGGGCAAGCGGCGTACACGCAGGAGCTCCTGAACCGATATGGAGATGGTGGTTATGGGTCGGTCATTCCGATCAGCAAAGATATGACGGAAATGCCGGAGGAGGAAAACATCACGGCGGCGGAGGTGCAGGCTGCGCAGAAGGCGGTGGGAGAGGTCTTGTGGCTTACCACCAAGACGCGACCGGACCTCATGTTCGTGACGAGCCGGATGTCCTCGGCAGTGACAAAAGCGCCGAGGTGGACTGTGGAGTTGGGGAAGCAGGTGAGAAAATACCTGCACAAGACTGTGGACATGGGCCTGTGGTTTGAGAGAAATGTGGGCGAGGGCATCACTGGTCTGAATGAAAGGAGACTGGAGGTGTACACCGATGCCTCGTTTGCGCCAGGAGGAGGACTGAGCCATGGGTCGGTGGCGGTATTATGGAACGGAGCAGTGTTGGCCTGGAGGAGCTCGAGGCAGAGTTCACCCACGTTGTCGACAGGGGAGGCGGAGCTCATGGAGTGCCTGGAGGGGATCATCATGGGCGAAAGCGTGGAGGCCCTTGTGATGGAGATTGAGGAGGTCACGGGTGGCAACTACAGAAGGCAGCTCCTGTCGGACAGCTCGGCAGCGATAGCCATTACGCAAGAGGCTAGTGGAAGCTGGAGAACTCGGCACCTCAGAGTTCGGGCCTACAACTTGCGGTGGAGATTGATAGAGGAGAGTTGGTCGATTCACCATGTGTCGGGAGAGGTGATGCTGGCGGACTTGGGCACGAAGGCACTCACGGGCAAACGCATCGAGGACCTTCGCAAATTGTGGAAGCTAGAGCCGTTGGTGGAGAAGAAGGAGCAGAACGTGGAGAACGTTGGCGGTGAAGAGAAGGAGAAGAAGGTGACGGTTTTGCGCGGAGATCCGGAGGAGACGGCAGCCATGATCAAGGTGGTTGCTTTGGTGAGCATGATCTCGAAGGCGCAAGCGGTCAAGGAGAAGATGGAAGAGACGGGGGAGGACGAGAACCATGACATGCTGAAGGTCCTGATGATGCTCGTGAGCATCCTGTCGATCATCCTCTACAAGCTGGTGGAGACAGTGTGCCAGAGATCGGTGGCGCCAAGGATCAGAGCCCTTCGGAATCGGGGAGTTCTTCGGGAAGATGAGCAGGAACCGGAGGAGGAAACAGATGGGAGTGCAGCGCATCAGGTGAGAAGGACAGTGGAGCCGTGGGGCGAAACTATGTCAAGAAGTATGTCATCTACCGGAGGTGGAACGGCTAGTGGGCCATCGGCTGGAAGTGGAGCGGCCAGTGGGCCATCGGCCGGAGGTGGATTGTCGAGGAGGTCATCTACCGGAGGTGGAACGGCTAGTGGGTAATTGGCTGGAAGTGGAACAGCCAGTGGGCCATCGGCTGGAGGGGGAACGTTCGGCGGGCCGTATACCGGAGGAGCATCGTCATCCCAGAGGGCGTCTACTGGAGGTGGGACGTCAAGGGGGTCATGTACCGGAGGTGGAGGAAGTCAGGCCTTGGGAGCCAGACCCAAGTCCTTGCCGATGAATGCCAAGGGGCGTGGGAAAGAAGGAACAGGTGCCAGGCGTTGGTTGGAGCCGGAGCCTGAAGAGGAGATGACGAGCCCGTCGGAGCAGTATGAGCCGGTCATTCCGCCGGGAGATGAGGACCTGCCATTGGAGCCAATCCTCCTCAGGTCTCACTGGGGGGAAAGGTATCATGTGAGAAGGGATTGCTATGGCCTTCGACGGGCGACAAGGACCCATGATTTGATGCCGTGCCCCCGGTGCTGTACGCCAGATTTCAGGAGGTTGGTGACAAGCCTTCCGGGCCCAATCTACATCCGCAGCCCGGGCTACTACCACTTGCTGATGACTTGCGCCGGAGGAGAACCTGAGAGGCTCACATTGTGTGGGTACTGCATGGGAAGCCAAAGGCAAGGGGCTTGAGCACGTTTTGTGCATGCAGCACGTAGCCGAAGCTGCATGGGAGGAGTGACAAGATCTCCAACCGTTTGTGCAGGGCATGGATTCGACCGAAGCCCTTTGAATATCAAGATAAAAAGGCCCCTGCAGATTAGCACATATAATCCTTAATGTCATTAAAGTCATCATATACATCTTCGGTTTTAATATGTAATACAAAACTGTCAGTATCAGTATATAACATTCTGATATTATTTTTATATTTCGGTTTCATAATGTCATAGTAAAATGAATACATATGTTGTTTTGATAAATCTAAAACACTCATTCCTACATATATTGGTTTATTCAATCTAACTACACTTTTTGCTTTTTCAACTCCTATAAGATTTTCATTGATGATATGTCTGTATTTGAAATTTGGATTATTCACACATTTTTGGCACATTTTCCATAGTCTTGCCGTATACAGCGTTGTTCATTAATTTGTACATATCTTTTGAAAAGTCGCTTGTAGCGTTCTTTCGTTTCTCAGTGTTAAAGTCAATCCACGGTTTCAACCATTGCTTGTGTCTAAATTCTATTACTCTGTTTATTTTCTTGATTTTAAGTCCTTGTTTCAAATATAATTTTAAAATGTCAATATGTAAAACATAATTTTGTTTATCCATAACATTTAGTATCAACTTGTTTGTTTTCTCATCTTTTGGAGCATTATTAAAATGATATGCTTTGTAGGTTTCTTTCTGATAATCACTAAGCATATCTGCTGATACACTCATAATTTCTGGTGCTAATGGATAATCAGTATGTTTGTCGTGGCATTCTTTCGGATATTCTAACTCAACATCTAAAATGTAACCTTTACTACTGTAATCACTATTGTAATATTTAATGTCTTCTTCTGAGAAATTATCTTTTACAAATCTTATTTTCTTGTATGGTAGTTTCTTACACATTGCCAGTCCATAAAGATTATTAGCATCTAAATAATTGATATAGGACGTTGGTTTTGTTTCATCATAATTATCTCCCATATACTTATTATTAGCAGTTGCTTTTCTCATTGAAACCTGACACATACCGCCTCTTAGTCCTTGCTCTATCATTTTATATACTTCTTCATCGTGTAAAAATTCAAGTTCAATTCCTGTTTTTAATAGCATTGCGTCCCAAGCAAAGTTAGGCAATGTGTAATACTGAGCTGGGTCTAATTCATAATCTGTTAGACATTGTTTTCTGAAATTTTCATATACATCGGTTAATAATAATACATCGGTTTCTAAATATAAATCGTGATATTCACCAAGGTTTTTAATGTTAAAGTGCTTCCATATTAGTTTTGCTCTTTCATAGTCAGCATCGCTTATATCTTCTTCACTTAATCTACTGTAAACATGGTTCTTTTCTGGAAGTTCAGTGTCATGAAATTTATTGAAGTCATTACAATAATCATAAGGATAAACTCCCTTTTCTGTCAGTAAAAATAAATCTTTTTCATGTTTAATGTATTTGCCTTTGAAACTATATTTAAAATGTTCCTGCCAGTTGTCCCTTAATTTATTATCTTCATATTTTGTCAATTTAACAAGTTTATGTAATGATGATGACAAGAAACTGAAACTATCCTTAAATTCAAGTCTGTTTAATGAAAATGTAATAAACTTCTCACTGTTCTGTGCTATTACTGATATGCTTTCTTTCTTTGTGTTTAGCTTTTCAAGATTAGAAATTATTAGGTGAGCGTCATAGTTTTTAAGATTGTGAAAGAATACTGGTATATGATATTTTTTAAAACAATAGTCTATATTGCATTTCATATGTGCCGCTCCTCTGTATAATCCAGTAAAGTGGCAATGGTCAGCAACTTTCTTTTTGGCTTCTACTCTATTGTCAAAAGCGCGATTACATAAGAAACACTTTGTAGCTTCTAAATATCTAATTTCATCTAAATCTGTCATATCAATATCTTTTGATTCTTTCATTTGTTCCATAACATCATCTCTAATATTGTTTAATGTTTCACAACATTTATCAATACAATCTTCACCTCTATATAAAAATGGTTTCATTTCTCCACTATAAGCATTAACAAGGTTAAGCATATAACCGCTGGGTTTATGGTTCTGATAAGTCCCTTTGATACCTTCTGATGTTTCTGTTGTTAAACATTCAAAATCACCGTAAATATCAAATGGTGCTTTCAGTTTCTTAAAATGCTTTTCAAACTTCATTGATGTTCCTTCTTCTGGCATTTTTGTTTGTTGAATTTCATTTGCCAAGCAACCTTGTATTAAGTGAGAATTTAAAAGTTTTTCTGATTGAAAACCGTGCTGACAGTAAATACAATGAAATATCTTTGTTTTGTGATTGTTGGTTTGACTACCCATTAATCTATTATAATCTTTTATTAAAACATAATGTTCATTATCCTCTTTTTCAATTCGTAATAAGTTAATATGACAAGATTGTCTTTCAATTTTTGTTATTCTGTCTGCTCTGATGGTTTGGTTCTCATCTTCAACATAAACATTAACTGATATAGATTTGTTATTGATTTCTTCAAAATGGTCTATGTCATCATTGGATGCTGGAAAATTTACACTATCCCATTTAATTAGACTTTCAGTAGTTATTAATTTCTTGTAGTGTCTCATATGTTGTGGATGGTCTTTCTTGAAGACTTCATAAAATTTGCATAAAACACAGTATTTGAAACATAACTCATCTTCATTCTGTATGTTGACACATGCCTTTTTCTTTGAAATCCATTCTGGTAGTTCCATATATCTTCCTGCTCTGTTCGGATTGTACTTGTCGTAGTGGATGGTGATTTTGTTAATCTTATTAATCTTCAATCCTGAATGTTTCAAAGGTGAGTTTTCAATTTGTAGTTCAATATCTTTAGGCATATTTTCCAAGGCTTTTTTCAAGTCTCCTACATTTAGAATGTTATATCTCCTGCTTCTCATATCGTGCTTTATTTGTACATGTTTTTCATCTTTGGTAGATATTCCAAGCGTGTTTGATGCACTGACAGTGTCTTCTGTTTCATCATCATCTACATAAACTTTATCAACCATAACCTCAACATCAATCAGTAGTTTCATTGACTTTGCTTGTTGTAAAAACTCTGTTAGTTTCTTTTCTTGCCATAAAAGATATGCTAATCCTTTGTATCCCTTGAATGGTATGTTGGATATTGAATATGTGTTGGCATATCCTTTCAATGCCGAAAATGTCTCTGATGTTTTTGCTCCTATTTTTAATCTGTATTTCTGGATTGTTTTAATGCCTCTCATTGTGTTTGATGCTGTTTTTGGAAGATGAAATCGTTTGAAACCTTGTGTGTTGCTGACTTGATTGAGTTTGTTTTGAAGTGATGTGGATAATGGTTTGTCTTTGTTGTAATAGTATTCTTTGTTGTTGATGATTAGTTTTTTCAATGGTTTGTTATTCTTCCCTGTTTTTATTTGACCTTCATTATTGGATATTAAATATTCAATTACTGAGCCCGTGCTGTATTCCCCTGCCATTTCTCTATACTATATAAGGTATTTTCTCTTTAAGTATATTTGGGTGGGGGTTTGTGTTAGTGGGTCTGGTTTTTGTGGGGTTGGGTTCAACGTTGAAATGTGGTTTCTTTGAAAAATGTCTCATCCCCGAAATTTGGGCGTGGCATCCCCGAAATTTGGGCGTGTCATCCCCGGAATTTGGGCGTGGCATCCCTGAAATTTGGGCGTGTCATCCCCGAAATTTGGGCGTGTCATCCCCGGAATTTGGGCGTGGCATCCCCGAAATTTGGGCGTGTCATTCCCCAGAAAGCCGTAAAATGGTCTGAAACCTGAACCTTGAAAATGTCAAAATGTTAGACTGTTATTAAATGAAACAAATGTAAAAATTGTTTAAAATAATAGTTAAAATAGTATGGAGTATAGAGTATATGGAGGAACATAATACAACAAATGAAAAGGAAACTAAACATAAGCAATATGATTGTCCTTGCTGTAAAATAATGATAGGACTTCATAACAAAGCGAGGCACGAAAGAACAAACCGACACAAGGACAATTTAATAACTGTTAAGGAAGAAACACAGACAGAAGAACCAAAGACAGAAACAGAGACAGAAACAACAAGTGAAACAAAGACAAGAACAAAGACAGAAGCAGAACCAAATGTTGATGAAGACAGTGAGATTTATAAGCGACTACAATATATGACATTGATTAGTGGTGATTGCCTTTTACTGATATTATTTCAATATAATATGATTAAAACTTTTGTAGAGTTAGTCATCTGTTTCAGTACTATTTTTTGGGGGTGAAAATATTGAAATGAATAAGGTGTTGAATTACTCTATACTCTATTATTTATTGAAATTCTGTGGTTTAAAAAACGAATAAGGTAAAGTTAGCTACCTCATTGAAAAACTGTAAATAATGAATAAGGTTGCCATTGCTTGACTTATTGAAAATGAAAAAAATGTAAAAAATATATATTCAAAACAACACAGACGAGCAAATACTGAACAAATGATAAAACAAATAAGTTTACTGTAACAACTCCCTAGAAATGTTAGGAGAAAATATTAAAAACATGTGAAAAAACAAAGCAACCAGCCACCCCCAGACGCCCCCTTTCTCCTCCCCGGCCCAAAAATAGTATTAAGATAAAATGGAAAACAACCGGAAAGAAGCGCAAGCAAAATTAGTAAGGAACCAACAGTCAACCTTACATTCACCGTAAACACCAAACGTACATCTTTTGTAAGCTTCATGCGCTATGACTGAAGCAAACATGGTACTAAGAATTCCTGCTGAAGAACTACTCAAGTGTGACCAGACTAGGAGCACAAAAATCCCGCCGGACCGAGAATCGGCGCGGCAAAAATTGGATGTCACCGTGCTCACGGTGCAGCCAAACAAGCGCGGTGCCCGGGTTTTTGTACTACACCAATACTGATTTCGCAAATGGCCGCTGCGGAGTTCAGGGTGCATGGTGCAACAATGCCTGTTGCATTGGTCACCTACGAAGACTTAGCTCACTAACTAATTTGGACAGCTGTCCCCATCTGCAAGTCGTAAGAATGAAAAGAATCCGGAGATTTGTCCGTTTGTCCATCCATCCTCATTTGCAACTCTCTCCACAAACGGCGACGCATGCACAGACAGCAACCCACATAAAAAGTAATGAGCAACTAAATCTTTCTTCGGGGAGATGTACGATATGTACATGTACACATGCATGCATGCATGCATGCATGCATGCATACATACACAGACATACAGAGACATAAAGAGACATACAGAGAAATACAGAGACATACAGAGACATACAGAAACATACAGAGACATATACAGACATACAGAGAAATAGAGTGACATACAGAGACATACAGAAACATACAGAGACATATACAGACATACAGAGACATACAGTGACATACAGAGACATGCAGAGACATACAGAGACATGCAGAGACATAGAGAGACATACATAGATACATACAAAGATACATACATACGTACATACATACATACATACATACATACATAAACACAACATACATACATACATACATACCTGCCTACCTACCCACCTACTTACCTACCTACCGACATACATACACACATACATAGATACATACATAGATACATACATACGCACATACATACATAGATAAGTAAGCACAATGTACATACATACCTCCCTACCTACCCACCTACCTACCTACCTACCTACCTACCTACATACGTACACACATACATAGATACACACATACATACATACATACGTACGTACGTACGTACATACATACATGGACACATACACACACAGACACAAACATACATACGTACATGCACATACATACATTCATACATACACATACGCACATACATACATACATGCGTGCATACATACATACCACGCACATACATGCATACATACATACGTACATGCGTGCATACATACATACATGCATACAGACATACATACGTACACATACATAAGCACACACACACAGATACATTGCATGCATGCATGCATGCATGCATGCATGCATGCATACATACATACATACATACATACATACGTACATACATGTGTGCATACATACATACATACATACATACATACATACATACATACCACGCACATAGATGCATACATACGTACGTACGCACGTATGTACATACATAGATGCACACACGCTTACATACATGCACATACATACATACATACATACATACATACATACATACATACATACATACATACATAACATACTGACATACATACATACATACATACACATACATACACACACACAGATACATACAGACAGACAGACAGACAGACAGACAGACAGACAGACAGACAGACAGACAGCCAGCCAGCCAGCCAGCCAGACAGACAGACAGACAGACAGACAGACAGACAGACAGACAGACAGACAGACAGACAGACAGACAGACAGACAGACAGACAGACAGACAGACAGACAGACAGACAGACAGACAGACAGACAGACAGACAGACAGACAGACAGACAGACAGGAAGACAGACAGACAGACAGACAGACAGACAGACAGACAGACAGACAGACAGACAGACAGACAGACAGACAGACAGACAGACAGACAGACAGACAGACAGACAGACAGACAGACACACAGACACACAGACACACACACACAATATTCCATACATGCATACATACATACACGCATACATACATACATGCACATACATACATACATACATACATACACACATAAACACACACACACACCTACATACATACATACATATTAAGGCATGCATGCACACATACACATTTGCATACACAGATACATTCATGCATGCATAGATACATACATACATACATACATACATACATACATACATACACACATACATACATACCTACATAGATCACATACATACATACATAGATACATACATAGACAGATAGATACATACATTCATACATACATACATACCTGCATGCAAGTATATACAACAATATACACACATACATACATGCTTACATACATACATACATACATACATACATACATTCATACACAGAACGACAGAGATACAAAGACACATTCATACACACACACAACTACAGACATGCATAGACACATTCATACATACATACATGCACACACACATACATACATACATAGATCACATACATACATACATACATACATACATGCACA
>CAUJNA010000424.1:1265014-1272514 GCA_963377175.1 Effrenium voratum | reverse complement strand
CAAATAAAAAACAAACCGGAACCCCCCCCCTCAAAAAACAATAACAATAAATAAACCGGACCCCCCCCAAAAAAAACAAAAACAAACAAACCCGGAAAACCCCCCAAAAACCCCCCGGGCAGCATTGGTGGGAACGTGGGACGCCCTGGAACCCAAACAGAAGCCGCACATTTCAGCAAACCCAAGCACCAATTTGGGGTCACCACAACAAGCAACAGGCGACAGCACCTTCATGACGCAGAAGCGCCGGCGCTTTCGGCCCTGTCCTGGTCTCAGAGAGGGGGGCATTTGCAAAGGGACACGTGGAGGTTGTTCAGACAGGGGATGCCCCCCCCCTCAGCACGAAAGGTTCTTCCTCGTAACCTTTGTGTGAGGTTTCTCTTTTGCAACCGAGCAAAAACAGGAACCCTTGTCTTTTTTGCAAGAGAAAGAACATGTCGATCCTTGGCCACATTAAGGGCACTGGGGTCCAACATGGGGACCCATTTTTTTTTGAAAACTCGCATGTGCGCTACCTTGCTGATGGCAAGCTCACCTGGGCCAAAACAAGGTCACCCATCGCAAGTATCCCTTCATGCGGGTCCTTGATTCAAGTTTTGGGATATCTTCCATGGTGCAGGAATGTCATTCATTTTGCATCTAAGCATTCTGTGTGAGTAGGAGGCATATCTTGGCAGCCAGTGTTTCAATCCAGTGTCAACAGACAACATCGCGGAGACTTGTCATCACGTCTCCGCATGCCATTGGAGATGTTCTCAACATCCGCAGTTTGGATTTTTCAGAGTCCGCGATTTTGTGGGTGCATCCACCTTGTCCGTGCTCAGGCCTCAGCCCAAGCCACCTGAAGCCCTCGTGGAGAGCTGGCTGAAGAGGGGCCGCATGGGGTTAAAGGGGGGCGGTCACAAAAGGACGACAACCCGGAAACACTACCACCCCAAACACACATCCAGTTTTGGTCTATTTCAGTCTTCAACGGGGGTGCTTGGGGGGCGCGCGAGGTTTCGAAGGAGGATGCCAACCAAGCGGATCTCGCCTCGAGGTTTACTGTAGCGAGATCTTCTTTTGAGATTTTGACCGGGCCATGTGCGGCCTAGTTTTGCTGCTTTGGGAGGTGGATTCCTAACAGTCGGCAGCTCGCATTTGTCCATGACATGGCTTTGCGATTTTGCGGTTCGGCTTTGCGATTCGGCCGTTGTTAGTGGGTGGGGGCAGAGTCCATGAGTTTGGCGGGGTCATCTGCCGAATTGATCCACAGGTCCTTTTTGCGATGGCGCGAGCAGGGCGGTTTTGTGTGCTTGGAGCGAACTGAGTGTTTATTGTTCCCGTGCGGGGAAAGCTCCACTCAACGACCGGTCAGAATCGTGGTGTTCCTCGAGCTATGTCACACTGAGAAGGTTTGGTGTCGTCGCATCTTCAACTGTATGGGGCAATTTCAGATATCCAATACATTTTGTTTGACGATCTCATTTGTTCCATCGTCACGCATTTCGTTCAACTTCATGTTGCTGAAACATTACTGCCTGGGCTTGGACCATGTGGGGTCTCCAAGTTTTTGTCCTAAGAATTCTGCGGAGCATGTTTCGTCAGTCCATCAAGTTCCTGCTGTGGCGGCTGCCATCCCGAAACCAACCGGGCGTCGTGTTGACCTTGCTTGTTCGTAGAATTTGCATCAAAATGCAAAGGCAAAGGGAACCGGCAACGATGTTGAGGGATTCGGCTGTTCGGAAGTGAGATGCTTGAACCCTTGGCTCAGGAATGCTTGGTCGGACTACGACAGCCACGGTGCGGCTCTCAGAGCTCTGTTCGGAAGGGATGCGTTCTGAGGAGGAAGCAGCCGGGGTGTTTTTTGGCAAGGGAGCATTGTTTGAATCCTTTCTGATTGGGTGCATTGGTATTTTGATCGTTTGACCATGTCGAGTGTGAACAAAGCTCCTCTGAATCTGACCACTTGAGGAGTGCTGCCAGTTTGGCGGCAACCACGCCGAGATCCGTAGGCGGAGACTGGTGAAGTGCAGGGCATTCCCGCGCTTCCGCTCGCATTCGACTCAGGCTGGAAAGCGAGTGGTCCTTGGGTCCTGCCGACGTGCTTAAGACATTTAAATTGTGATCTCCCTTTCCCTCTTTAATGGAATGGCTTTGCGGGCCAACATTGAAGATGTTCTTTGTCTTTCATTTTCTATTTCTATGTTCTTTGTTGTTTTCTTATTCATCATAATTGTAATCTAAATGTTCTATCTTCTAACAATCCTAGCCGCAACTTCACTAATAATAACATGTTTCTTTTCCCCCCACATTATCTGATGCACGTTAGAAGCATATATAGTACCTGAATGGTATTTCTTATGCCCATCTGGGCACTGTAGGGCACTGTGATATACTCCCTTGGAAAACTATTTTCCAGTCCTTTCAGAACGGTTGTACACTTCTCCCATAATTGCTGAGGGACACCCCTGGTTTGGCCTAGTTTCTTCTTCGGCCTCAGAGTTTCATGTTATTGGTCAAGATTCCATGGCTGGCCGAGCGCCGGCCAGCCGAGTTATCAGCGCCCCTGACATTCCACAAGTCCCTGACGCCTTCGATGTCTCGACATCTCTGATGCCCTGCCCTGATGTTCTGACTCCTTCCCTTTCCTATCATCCAATTGATGGTTCACAATGGCGACAGTAGCAGCCTCATACAGTAGATGTGCTTTGCCACTTGCCTCCGCGAGTTGCAACGGTGTCCATGCACAGCCGTCTACATTGACTGAGTTTGTTCCTCAAAGCACGTGGCAGATACAAAAGCAGCTATTGGCTCATCCTCCATTTGCCTTGAAAGGACGCATGCCACCACCCTTTGCTTCTGTTCGCGGGGCGAAAGTCAGCTTTGGTACGCATTTGGCGGTTTTCGGATCTCAAAACTGCTGAACCGGTTTTAGGACCTCCAGGATTGGAGCACAAGAGGACATCTAATGTCCAAAAAGATTGAGGAAAAGGGGGAAATGTGGCTCTTCAAGTTGCACCGAAGCCAACCCCCAGAGCTCTGACAGGCGCCAACACGTCTTCTCCGGCAAGCGCTTGAGAACTTGATGGGCAGGCCGAATGCAAAGGGCGAAAGCCACGCACCAAACGGTGAGACCTCAGCTTGTTGTGTTCGTCGGCGATGTGGCCGCGTTTCCTTTTGTGCTCCGCTTTGCAACCAACCAAAGGGGCACCCTCAAAAGAAGACACACCCATTTGTGTTGGACAGCAACAACTGCTCATCATTAACTTTGCCAGGGAATGTCGCCAGCGAGAAAACGAGATGATTCCAGCCAGCCGTGGTTTGTAAGGAAGCATCCATTCGGGGATTGGCCACAGCCCCTAAAAACGCCGTTGTTATGGCATCAGGCCATGTTACGGCCCCACGTTCGGAGTGGATGAAAAGGGGAGCGATGGCCTTTGTCCACATTGGCGATTCAGACCTGCAGCATTTGTGCTCCAAGCCGCCTGGTTCTTGCCAAAATCGCGCCCCCGTTTCTCGTTGTAGTGTAACCTCAGTGCCTGGATGCGCAATAGCAGCCTATCGAGTTACATGGATTTGCTGAGCTTGACTGATCAGTCACAAATGAGTGGTGCAGACAAATCCAGGCCTTTTTTGAAAACACAAATCTGCACCAAAACAAACCTTTGTGGTCTTGGCTATGGCCCACGACATGCAGTTCTGCTGCCCACATAATTTTCTTGCGTTGAGCCGCAGGTGGTACGGCGATGCTCATTGCTACCAGGCTGGCAAGCGAGCCATACTCAAGGCCCCAATTGGTAGTCTCATTGAAGCGCTGCCTCCCGGCGCCACCTCCCCCTTAGTTCTAGGGCTACCTTCCCCATTCTTTCCAGGGATCCTTCTTTTCAGGAAACCATCAAAAACCCAGGCAACCAGCTGGTGTTTGAAAAGAACGATGGTTGAAAAGAATGGAGAATCAACCCCTATATTAGTGCTACTCATCACTTCCTGAAGAAATTATTTTAGACCGCAATCAAATTCCAGCCCAACGTCCCACAATTATGCCTGTCCCGTGGAATCGAGCTCCAGAAGCTGCCCAAGAACACTGCAAAGCAGTGCAGGTCCCGATGTCTAGCGTAACAATCAGATCCTGTATACAATGAAGCTATAACAATGCGACATATACTTTGCTAAAGAACTAGGTATGCCTGGCCCAAGAACTCAAACGCCCGAAGCGCAGATGAAGCTCAAGAGTCTCATTGCTGAAAGCGCCGGCCGTGAGAAACGTGCGGAAGTTGTCTAGTGGTCTGTTGTTAATTTTGAGGAGGACTTTGGGATGGGAGGACCACCAAATCAAATTTTCCAGGCATTGACCCTGGATTGACAAAGCCCCTGGTTGATCCATAGGTGTCCCATTCACGATTTGGGGGGAACACCCAAATCAGAATCCACCAGGTTGAATCTGGGGGAGGGTTCGAATGCAATTGCCAGAGGAACACCGACCTCTGCGTTGCGCCATGGCACAGGCATTCACCCATGCTGCATACCAGATCGCATAGATTTTGTTGGTATTTGGTTTGATAAACCAAAGAAACTTGCAGGATGCAACTACAACTCTTCTAGTTTGTGAAATGCCAGTATGTTCCCAGTGTGTTTCCTTTCAGCCTGACACATAGCACTCTTTGACGGAGCATCGTTTGCTGGCGTCCATTTGAAAAGCGAGCAGGAATCCACATCTCTGGTTCCATTGGCCCCAAAAGCAGAGTCGAGGAGTCCTGACAAGCCTTGAATATATCCTTTGGGGTCCAACCCTATAGGGCCTTTAGGCAACCTTTGTAAGGGTTCCTATTCAGTTGGCCATGCCATGGCACAGATTCATTACTCTCCTGCAGATTGACATGGAACCTCAAAAAAGCCGCACATTTCGAGTCTCCTCTTGGGTGACCCGTTGCTGGGTTCCATCTGAAACTGTAGGGGAGTGAGTTGAATCGCGCTGGATCAGTTGAACAACTGCGATGCTCTGCGATCCGTCGCTCCGACCCGAATCTGCCAGGTGACCTGGTCGAGCAACTCCAAAGGCCTCACGTGCAAGTCCATGTCTTTGCCGCTGGGACTTGTCGACGGATCAACCAACCTAGTCGATTGATAGGCGGTGTTCCCTCCCCAAGAAAGCATGTGAAGGACTGGTTTGTAAATAGGACACCCTCCTGTTAATCAATCAGGGGTGGATCTTTTTCTCTTTTTTTTGTGTGTTTTGGCTATATGTATGTATGTCTACGTGAATGTTTGTATGAATGTTGATTGTTGTTCGGATGTAGTTGTTAATTTGTTGGTTATTACCGCGAATGTTTCATAGGGGAGCCTCGTCGGATTTTTCTTTGGTTCGAAAGGCCAAAGCGAGGGGGTTCTCCATTTGAGAGAAACTCCATGTGGTCAAACGTGGGATGCCGTCAAACACATTGAAAAGGAGTCTTGTTTTCTCCCTGTGCGTAGGCCAAAACAGGTTTTGCTTGTCTTCACCCTCAAATCCCTACCAGACCTTGGCACACCAAAATATGATGTTATGTCCATTTGGGAAGAGGCCCGCATGTCATAGTGACTTGGACCGCTCTTCGTTGGTTCAACGCTAGCCCGCGTGCAAACATTTGCTTGTTGCGCTTCCATGCAAATCTCGAAAAACCGTAGCTGAGCGCTGCTCATGCTAGCTATCCGTGCCAAGGTATGCCATGGACAACAAGGAGAATGCGGCTTGGGCTTGAATTTGGCAGGGCCCTTCAATTCTGATGCATGGCGTCAATCCGTAGCACGGCTAACTAGCATCAGTTTGGATACTCGACTGCTTAGTCATGGAGCAGACCCGTGAGTGAATGCGCATCAAGCGGACTGCTTTGCTTTGTGACAGCCCGCAAATGAGGCGACGTGTGCAGTTTCAGGTGGTTTACAAGTAACAAAATGGTCGCCCAGTGGTGGGGTGCTCGCCCAGCTTTGGGGTGCCAAGCCTCCATTTTCTGGTGGTTGGTAGATGAATTGGCACCATGTTTTGGCGATTACGTACGCGGCCCCGGTTTCCTGGGCTTTTCTAACTTATCGATGAGACCTTTTGGTGTTTACGTAATTGTTCGGAAAGGCGGGCACGCCCGTCCATGTGCCACGGAAGCTTTGGAGAAAGCGAGGCCACCAGAAGACGAATGCATTGCTTGCACGAAACGGGGACGGACATACCATGTTGAATACGATGTTTGCCTTGGCAAGAAGTCGTACCGCAGAAACAAGACAGGTCGAGAATGTGAACTGGTGCCCATCCAAGTTCCCATTTCAACCAGTCCCCAACAATGTTTCGTTTCGCGACCCGGATTCAGGTTGCCGGTTGCCCCTTTTCCATGTTTTTTTTCCCTGACAGCTGTGGGGTCCATGGGATGGGCGGATCCCGCGAGGCCTGGACCTCCGAGCGAGCCATTTGCTGGGAAGGCGGGTGGCTCGACGGATGCTTGGAGAGTTGTCAGAAAATGAGTGGGATGGTCCAATGTTTGGTGGAATTGGTGTTCAACTTGAGGCAGGACCCAGCATAGACAGTGCAGTCCTTTTTCAGCGGTCACACGGGTGTTCCCGGAAACTGGCAACAGATGCATGGCGATCATGTTTGACCTCTGCTTGCCAGTATCCAGTCAAGTGCCGTTGACGCAGCTTACATGGGTGGCTGGTTCGCTGGGTTGCGGGCCTGTTTGGAGGCGCGTCAAACTCCAAAGTTGCTCAGTCCGGGAGGGGCGGTCAGGCGCCGACATCTTCCTGGGCGAGAGGTGCCGGTACTTCTTGGACACCTTAACCAACAAGACGGTTACCTGGGCTGCCCGGCTTAAAAAAGGGTGAAGATTAGGCATTGGCCAAACTGAAGTGTGAGGAAATGTTGGCTTGTGGTTCTCCTTCCTCTGCTTTGTCTGCTTCTCACCTTTGCTCGCCTCGTGCTTCTTTTCTCGCAAGCCTACTGGGGATTTGTTCACTGGGTGAGGGCTCCAAACATTCTTTGTTGGTCTGCGGGGTTGTTTCCACCGGCCATGCCTCTGGGGGCGTTTCGATGTGAAGTCTGCCATTTCAATCTGCAAGTCTGCCCTTGACAATCGGAGTGAGGTAACACCTTCTTCAGGTGTTCGAAGCCCCAATGTACTCAAATTGCGGGCTAGGAGTTGGATAGAACCTTGCAGGGGTACACCGATGGTGATAGCAGTGGCGGTGGCGCCGGCAATGCTAATGACGATGACAACGAAGATGACGACGACGATTAGCTAACATTAGTTATTGTGATGATGCTTACATCATCAGCGGGTCAGTATATGCATCCATGTATCCATTTATGCATTTGTGCATTCCATTCCACTGAACCCCATCCTATCCCATCCATTCAAACCCAAAAAACCCTAAACCTAACCCCTAGCAACCTTAGACCCTAAAGCCCTTTTACCCTGAAAACCCTAAACCCTAAACCCTAAACCCTAAAAACACTAAACGCTAGAAACCCCACCTAAAAACACGAAACCCTAAGCC
>CAUJNA010000424.1:1215612-1262414 GCA_963377175.1 Effrenium voratum | reverse complement strand
CACAGGCACACGCGCACGCGCACGCGCACGCGCAAGCGCACGCGCACGCGCACGCGCACGCGCACGCGCACGCGCACGCGCACGCACACGCACACGCACACGCACACGCACACGCACACGCACACGCACACGCGCACGCGCACGCCCACGCACACGCACACGCACACGCACACGCACACGCACACGCACACGCACACGCACACGCACACGCACACGCACACGCACACGCACACGCACACGCGCACGCCCACGCCCACGCGCACGCGCACGCGCACGCGCACGCGCACGCGCACGCGCACGCGCACGCGCACGCGCACGCACACGCACACGCACACGCACACCCACACACACACCCACACACACACACACGTATTACAGTACGTATTACACACACATCGTACACACACAAATCACACACAAATCACACACAAGGCAACCATGCACATCACACACACACATACTCACACATCACACACAGAGACATCACACACAGAGACATCACACACACACACGGAGACGTCACAGACAGAGACATCACACACACAGACATCACAGACACATAACATCTCACATCACACATGCAACGTCACACATCACACATCACATATTTCACATCACACATCATACAGCATTGTCACATCTTGCACATCGCATCTCACACATCACACACACACAACACACACATTAAAATACTCGCACACTCACAACACGCACACACACACACACACATCAACTCACACACACACACAAACACATCACATCACACACACAAACACACACGCACACATCACATCACAAGCATCACATCAGACAAACACACTCCTCATCACACACACACGCGAACATCACATGAGACACGCACACACACTTCACGTACACACACACTCACATCACACAGGCACACACACACATGTCGCGAACACACACACACACACACATCACATCACATCACATCACTTCACATCACATCACATCACATCACATCACATCACACACACATTGCACACACACACACACATCGCACACACACACACACACACATCGCTCACACGCACACATCGACGCAGAACTTGGGCTGTTGAAACACAATTGGATTCGGACACAGAGCGCATGTTCTCAATGTTGCTTCTTTCATTCATTGTTTGGGGGTCGTGCCCTGAATTCTGACATCTGTTCAGCGATGCCAGGACCATCCAACTATGACAGCAACTACGCCACACTTTTCAGCCAGAGCAACAAGGAGACGTTGCACCAATCATTTATGATGCGCCGGGGGGCATTGGGGGTAGACCACATCATGGGCCTCAAGTGGCCCGAGGACGAAACCCTTTGTGTGCGGCACCGAGTGGCCAAGAGAATCTCATCCAGAGTGACAGAATTCGGATGGGAATCCCACTAAACGATATCACACAATGCGTTGTTTCGTTGTTTTGCTTAGCATGGCGCGGGCTGTGCCGGATGAAGGTGTCCTGGATGTTCTGTTCTGACTTGTGACGTGGGTCCAACTTGACATGGTACTCTGCAAATTGACATGGATCCTTCCTGGGCTCCTCCAAGAGAAGCTTCCTGAAGAATGACTAGGCCGTTCATGGTGAGAACCCCGCCAGTTTTGGCTGCCGTCCAAAAGGACCCTGCGCTCCGATAGGTGGGCGCACGCCCATGAACAAGGGAATCGATATGCAGCTTGTTGATAGTGCTAGTATTTAGCGGGCATGTCTGTGTGTACATACATACACAACTATATACATCTTTATGTCTATGTACATATAAATATATACACATACAAAAGTTTTGGTTTACCTGCATATATACATGCACATAGAGACATAAACATGCATGTGTGTATGTATGTATATGTATATATATATACATATATGTATATATATATATACATATGATATGTGTATGGAAATGTGTTTCTATGTTCTACATGTTAGACATCGGAAACAACTGAGTCGGACGCGGAGGTGGCTTTTCCGGGGGTGGCTAGAGGGGTTGTGGCGCAATGGCAGCGCACCTGTGCACTTTAGTGCGCAGGAGGTTGCAGGTTCGAGTTCAGGAACCAACGGGATCTGGCTATTGTGCCAACCCCTGCATTAATCGCACCCAAAGAATGTCCTTTTGCCGCCGGATGCATGTTATGAAAAATATGTACACAAATGTACGGTGCCAGGAGGAGAACTCTGGCTTCTGCATGGCCGCGGAGGAGACAGGGCACCGTAAACGCGGGCGGATTCAATGAGTCTTTTTGTGCACATCCTGAATGTTCAACTCTCAAAGAATAGGGAAACATGGAGGTCAAGCAGTTTTCGGGTTGGAAAAACTGCCCCCGCCCCCCCCGCCCAAGATTCTCCGCCTTCGAGTGGCCTTCGTTGGCAGGACTTTCCAACGCTTTGAGCGGGAATCATGTTCTGTTGGACAGCAGGATTTAGCGGGTGGCTAGACCCAGGCGGACACACAGGAAACCGGCCGAATTATCAGACAATCGGCCAACCAAAAGTGAGACACAGATTGGTAAATCAGCGGAGCGTCCGATTTCAGAGATCTAACCCCACCTGGGACTTGCGACACGTCGGCTGTCCAACGGTTTCGTGTCACTTTGAGCGCTTTAATTAGAGGCAGGGTTGCTCCGCCCACATGCAAGGCTCCAGGAGCAACCCTGTGAGCTCACGACCAGAATTTGCGAGGCTAAGGCGATGGGTGCGAACCTTTTTGGCAAAGCACTCATGGGGGGGTCACAAGGGCAACGTTCTCAGCAATCCCTTCGGATGCTTTGCGTTTTGGCAACGAACGGTCTTCTCACTCCTGGCCAGTGTTTGACCGTGTGTTTGACAAGATGTTTGCTTCTAACTTTAGCCCCAGGTGCGTCAATCTTTGCGAATCTTGTTTGCCAAGGCCCGTTGAATTGCCTGGTGCGAGTCTCTCTTTGGGATGGCTCCGTCGAGCCATTTTGGCCGGAGAGCCGAAGACGGCTGTGGGAAGCCGCCTTTTGCCTCCGCCTTTAGACTGGCGGGATATGCCGCGATAGAACTGGGATCCCCTTCAAGTAATAGGGTTTTCTCAAAAATACGTTTGGGTGTGGTCCCCCCTTAACCCACCATGTAGAGGTTGTTTTTGGGGATGTCAGTTTAGTGGACCCAGCAAAAGCGCACGTTGGCCCTCAAAAAAAGGGGTGCAAAGCGCACGTTGGCCCATGGTGCTTTGCTGCAGGAAGGAGCAAGGTTGGGTTTGGTCAAGGTAAGGTTGCCAGCCATTTTGGGAGTTGGGCAGAAGTTGACCATCCGCTTCCTCCAAGTGGACGCTGCACAAACTTCTTGTCAGGTGCTTTTTGCAACGGCAGGTGGGGGCTTTGAGGGGTGTTTCCACCCTGCAGCTTTTAGTTACACGAGGATAGACTTCTTCGAGGGAGCTCTTTCCCAGGTTCCATGCAAGAAAACAGCTTGGAGGATCAAATTCGATGTCAATTAACGCGGGGTAGACTCCTGCCTCTCCGCGCTAATTGTGTTTGACTGAGGCTTATGCTACTAGTGGGGCCATGAGAACTGGTGGCGGGCATCCTTGTGCGTTGCTTTGAGCATTTGCACATAGGTGGATGTTTGATTTTGGATTTCGTGTGGTGTTGCGATCCTGCTATAATGTGTCCATGACCGTGGCCATCTCAGCTTAGTCCAAGCACGGCTTCTGAGTGCGTGCAGAAAAGCAACACATGATCGTCTAACTTGGATATGCTTGTCCTTAGGCTCATGTTCCTATTGGCGTGCAGGCCAATCCAAAGACACGAAATGCAAGTTCAAGCAAAGAGACTTCTACGCTAGAAGCGCAACAACTTAGTCCAGATCCACCCTCTTGACAATTGACTCGCATCCATGTTTTTTTCGTGGTTCTCATTTTTTGTGGCTGAAGGAAAACCACCATTGTGGGGGTCCCCTAAGAAAAGGCACACCCATTCGGCATTTGTCGGAGAAATGGATGCATTCTTACTTGTTTTACACAAAACGGACTCCTGGCATTCGATCGCTGTTCCGGATCCTGGCTTTCTGATGGAGTCGGGGGCGCCCAGCATGTAAGTCTTATTGGTGGACACAGATCTCCCAAATGTGCAAAGGGTTCTCTCACTATAGTTTGGGTTCGTCCCTCTTGACACATTGTCAGGAACTGGTGTTTTGCTCGAAAGGCTCCCGGAGCGTGACTCGCAACGAACCTTTTACTGATGACACGCTTCCTGACATTATCGTTCATTATCCGCAACACTCAGCCAGCCGAAGCCAACCTAAGACGGCTTGCAAAAAGATAACACGCCGGTATGGCACATCAGGCCAATGTCAAGGGATTTCCATGCAGAGTGTTGAGTGGAGTTAGAGTTGAATGAAGCCACCCGCCACAATACCAACCTCAGTGCCAAAGATCAAGCCTGGAGATTCCGGAAATCGGCTTAATCCCGTTTCTACAGGAACGGGGCCGTGTCAGAAATAGGTTTCATGTTTCCTTTTGGAATCCCCGATTGCGCAACCTCATCCATGAGTGGGTTCATTTCGGCTCCTTTCTATTTTCAGGTTGACTACAAGTCAACCAGAATGCAAAGTCGCCCTGTCTCACAGCAAACAAGATGAACTGGTTGGTGAATGTGCGCAGTTCGCGTAGAAACTGGGTTGCTCAACATCAATCCTTAATCCTCAGTACCCATGTTGAACAACCCACAAAGAGTTCCTCGATCAACATCTCTTTGTTTGGGCCCCGGTGTTTGTTGGCATCCTTAAGCCGTTCTCCAAATGACTCTGGGCCGTTCAAAAACCTTGTCTTGGGTTGTGAAAAGCCCCTGTGTGGTTTCCCCATTGGTGTCAAAAGTTGGGGGGATCGCAAAAATGAAGGTTCTCCTTTTGACTTTCCCTTTAAACTAGCCCCAAGAAGGGTAAGCCTCAAAACCACCACACGCCCAATAGGGATTGCCGTTTTGACCGGAGACGGCCTGAGGCTCTGCTTGCCGGGGGACGAGGTTCCGCTCAACGGGGCCCAGCCAGGCGCTGTCGACTTGGATTCGCTTGGTGTTTCTCTTCATTTGCATTTCTCTTTCTTACTGTCTTTCTATTGACATCTGTTCCTCTCACACACCAATCCATCACGTCGGCGATGCTTGGTGGGTGGTTTTCAAAGGGAGAGGGCAGCCGATCGCATTTTGGGGAATACCCAGAGCATGAGGGACCATGTTCTTCTGGCACGAGGTTGAGTCCTCTTGTTTTCCGACCCCGATTGCAAGTGATTCGTGGCTCTTCCCATGGCCAACCTTTGGTTGCATGCCATGACAGGAGGTTTGCACAACAAACCCAGCGACTTTTTGTCCCGGCAAGTCGCAAAGCGGGTTGATTCAAGAGTTCGTGATGGTACAAAGGCCAACCAGTCTCAGACATTTCCACACGTTGAATTGATTGGCGAGGATACCGTACCGGACATTTTTTTTTGCATCTCAGAGTCCATGTGCTTCATTTGGGTTCGTTGTGTCACAATCCTTTGGAGTCTCTAGCTGGAAGGGCGCAGAGTCTCGCGCGGCGTCATGGCAATTGCAGTTGGCCGTTTTAAACGGGGCCCCAATTTTTGGTACCTTGTAAGAATCTGAACAAACATGCGGTTTCTGCACACGGAGTGGGTTGCCGCTATTTCAGGCCCTGACAAAGGCATGGCAACAAGGAAAGAGCAAGTCCTGTCCAGCCTGGCCAAAAAAGCGGTCGTACATGTGTCACCAGGAGCACAACAAGCCATCCGCGGGGGTTGTCTTTCTCCTTTCGGGACATGGACACCGCAGGTTTTTTGGCTATGTGCCGCATGCATGGCGCGCGCCATGCGCTCCAGGGCTCGGGGTGTCGCTGGACTCGGAGGGCCGCGCCTTTGCGAGCACCGCGGGGGTGCTGAGGTGGGGGCTGGGGTTTTGGGGTCTTGGGGTTTTGGGGTTTTGGGATTTTCAACCAACCCCAAACAAGGACAACACCAACCCCTTATGTCAATTTCTTGGTCGGGGGTATTGCCTTTTGAACTCCCCTTCAACCCTTTTGCCCAAGAAGGGCACCGAGCCACTCAAACATTCCCATACGCGGGAGACTTCTCGCAGGATCTCGGAGGAGGTGCGAGTAGAGAACCTGCGGAAGCGGTACGTGCCCCGGAAGGCGGGAACTCGATGCTCCTTTCCTCGTCACGACATAAATGGGTGTGTCCTTTTGCAGCCCCTCAAAATGGTGAGTTTCCTGTTGGTTTCCCTTTAAACCCATAAAAATACAGGGTACTCTCCAAAAAGAGCCACCCGAATCGCAGGGTCCCGGGTCCGACGGGCCTTCTTGTTTGGGAAACCATCCACCTAGGAGCCGGGGGGGGGGGGGGGGCAGCAGTCACAAAAGTGAAGGATTCTTACTCAGAAGGGACGCGCCTGGAATCAATCAACCGGATTTCTTAACCCGGGGTTAACATTGCCCTCCCTCCGAAAAATGGAAGCCAGGCCGCCTGAGGTCTTAAGGGGCTCACCAAGCCATGTTCTTGGGGGGTGGATCGCTTTTTCCTTTCCGACGCAGCTGGGTGCCGAAAGCCCTTGACCCCCCCAAGTTTGATGTCCACGTTCAGGCCAGAGATAGCACTTGAGCATAGGTGCCGTGATGCAACAGCCTTTCTCTGAGATCCTTCACTTCCACTTGAATGGCAGCATTTTTGCCGTGCAAACCACATTTTTTGCGTCTTCGGACTGCAAGGGCATGACAAGATTGACATAGCCAGCTTGGATTTCAATGTGTTTCTTGTTGCTGGTCCATCCTGTGCAAAAAATAATGCAATGCACCTGTTGATTTGAGATCACATTTTCTTGCGTCAGAGGACCTGGCTATTGAGCTTGGTAGGATGTTGGCCTTCGGGTAGACCCTTCGTCCCACCGTCCTGTTTAGAGGAAAATTGCTATCCAGGACTTTCAATTTAGTTGGTAGGCCGGTACAATCGTGTTGTTGGAGCCAGCTAAGCAATCTTTGTCCCTGCTTTGGTGTTCATAAACGCGACACACACACACACACACATTTGTGTCCACACACAGCTTTGGCAGCTGACAACTTGCCAAATCAAAACTATGCTGCCAAGCCCAGCCTTTTCATGTTCTTGAGTGATGTGTCAATCAAGTCCTGGCCAAACGTTTGGCTTGTTCGCCAACAGTCACATCATGCCCTGATTCTTTGACCAGCTTATACTCCACGTGGTGCAACGGCATGTACTGCTCTGGCTTATCCTCTTGATCGTAGCTCTCACCGCTGATCACACTAGTTGTACCAACCACTGCACTTCAACAATCATGCCCGGCGGTATTTTGCCTGTCGGCCTAGCCAGGGCGATTACGTGGTGGGTATCGTCATGGCGCGAAATGCAGACTTCTACAAGGCGAAAGCTTTTGATTTGGGGGTCTATGGGGTATGGTACGCCGGCCGGGGCGGGACAGGTTGTGTGTGTGGAATTGGTTTCTCAATGTGCCGTGCTATCACTGGGCGAATGACGAGGGACCTCGCGAACCAGGTCTTAGGCAGGCTTGTTTCGTCTTGACATGAGGGGCTTTTGCAGGAGCGTGTGTGGCGCATATTGTATCAACTGAAGCATGAGGCGTTCGACAGAAGCATTTGATATGGACGGCGATCAAGCATTTGATGATGACGTTGAAGACCGTAACTGCCGAAATCCCTTGGGCCGTGGTCACTTGCCAACGGCAAGTCAGTTGAGGCATGGGCTAGTAGCCCTCCAATCCGGCTGTTGGGTTCCTGCGTTGCTGTGACACGGGGCATCATTTAGGTGGGGATTCATGTCCACCAGCCACTTGTGAGGTGGTTCCCTATTTAGTTTGATAGCCAAATCAATGGGAAGTGTTGTGTCAGCCTAGTGCCAAGCAATAGACCTTGGCACACATCGATTGGTACAAGTCAACAAGACTTTGATCCTGAAGAGACCTTATGCTTTTCTGGCACCGCTCGGCACTGTGTAACAGGTTGGCAACGCCCTCAAGTTTCCATGATAATTTAGATTTGTATATAAAATCTTGTTTGCACATGTTGATGTAAAACAGAAGATAAATCCAGCGGACAGCTCCTTAGTTTGACCCAACATGAAAGCTGGTCGTCTCTTTGATGAAGTGGTGGGCCCTCTGTCCACGTTCCCCAATTGATGGTGGGAGTCTGCTACACTTTGCCTTAGGGTGGGGCGCTCGTTTTCTTCTTCGGCAGGTGGACATCCGTGCGCCTTCTCCGGCCTTTCTGCCCACGCTGTCGCCGGGGCTGTCAGAGGTTGGTTTCTTTACAGCCCCTGGGCTACCCTAAATGGTTTCTAGCAAATGGGTTGTAGGATGCTACGCAAAGCTGGAACCCAGTATGAGGATAGACTTGAGTCTAGAGCTTCTCTTTTGGTTTTGCGCGCGCGAACCTTTGGTTTACCCAGACCGAACTGAACTGCAAAGGAAATCACGCGGGATAGATCCCGGCATTCGATCTTGTTCGGGCAACCAAGACGCCCGTGCCTGACACGTTCTCGTCTCCCAGCAATGTTCTAGAAGCAGGAGACACTTGCATTGCAAGGAACGCAACCACCACGCATAGCCAGCCACTAAATAATATCGCTCTCACTTGCGATATGAGGCAGACCCCTGTCCCTTGTGCTCCCCCCTCCGCCCCCCCTAGCCACGAGTGCCGTCAGGTGGAATAGCGCGACGAAACGGAATCGGCCTGTCTTGGAGCCACTTGGTGTGCGAACATATGGAGGAGACATGGTTTTGCTACACTTACAAGTTGCGGCACTGGTAATCACTGAGCAGGTCTAGGGGTTGGACATCTCAGGATCGGAACTTTGGTGTACGCTCGCGTGGAGGCTGGCTGGGAGAGACATCATGATGGTAATCATTTTATGCAATCTTTGAACGCTCAGGTGGAATTAGCTTCATAACCTTGTCCCCTTTTGGCAGGAGGCTTTGGGGGAGGTTTTATCTGGGAACAACACCAGCCCCTGAATAGAAACATCGCCAGCATTTCGGGTATAAAAAACAGGTGTAGTGAAATCATGACTTTGGTTCCAAGTTCTAAGTAAAGGCTCGGGCGCAATCGAGCAAGAGACGAAGAGACGGAGGCGGCACACCCGGACCTGGACACCGAGCTGTCGTGCATCGACCCGGACACCAAAAAGCCCAGAACCCAAGGCTTCTAAGCGACGCGCAAGCAGCACCCGATCTGTTGATGTAAACATGGGAATGAAACAGGAAAACAGACAATGAACGGGTTGTTGGTTTTTCTTTGGGTGAGCACCCAAGAGGCTGTGGGGTGCCCGACAATTCGAGCAATGCTCCTCACATCAGTGTGGTTGTAATGACCATAGGGAAACTGCAAGCCCCCATCATGGTTCTATTATCGGATTCCATATTTCTCAGTTGTGAATTCTAGGGTAATTTGCCTAGATCCCGGCAAGGAAACGTCGTGATCCACTGTTCGCCACTCGACCAATCATGCCGAGAAAAGAAACCACGCGAATGCATGCCTGCGGAGTGGGTGCTTGGCCGGCGGCTTCTCAAAGTAGGTTCCCTAGAATGCTTGGCTTCCTGAGGGGGGCCTGCTATTTGCCCTTCTGATTTAAGCACCTCGCCTTTGGAGAAGGCCTCACCACCTCGCATCATTGGCATGTTACTCCATGGCACAACTGTTTTTGGGGAAGTAAAGCGGAGGACACAACCACACTACGGGCAGCTTTCACCCGACTGCAATCTTGTTTGCCTGGCGCGCGCTGGGTATGCTCCGCTGTTTTTGCCCATGCACTCATCGCCGTGCGACTTAGGTCATGGAGCACGGGCGAGGCAGGAACGGCACGTTTGTACGGGAAGGTGTCAACAACTGAATGGCAGCCTTTTTTCAACAACGAAACCCATGCAAAACGCAAGTGACTGAGGCCCCAGAGTTTGATACACGCGATTTCCGACGGAGTTGTATGGGGCTTCTGGCTGGCCAGCCCAAGATACGTACGGGGGATCAGTGAATAGTGAAGGAGACCCCCAGGCTTATCTCAGCTAGGCTTTAAAATAGTTGGTTTCCTGTCGGTTTCTCTTTGAAAACAACATCAGAGTTCCGCAAAAGACACTCACGTCACCTGGAATCGAGAGGGCGGGGCAAGCTATGGACCATTCCATTTCCCTTCTTGTTTTGCTCAAATCTGTAGTTGTCAACCTTTGGGGAAGCTGTGAAGGAACACAATGGGCTGACAGAGGGCCATCCCACTTGGCTCAAAGCATGGTGATGAAAAATTTGCCAGGGTGGAAGTAGATGGCACAATGTTCTTTATGTGGTGAGTAAAGGGGATGACTACACCCAAAATGAGGGAACTTTGCAATTCTTTCTGCTGGTTGTCCTGCAAAAAACACTCCGAAAAGGGGGAGCCTCCAGCTGATATCGCTGTGTGATTGTTCGAACCACATTTTCTGGAGTTGGTTCAAAGGAACACACACACACACACACATATGAGCACCTGACAACAGGATTAGGAATCTACACGTAGACGTAAGGGAGGACATGGGCCGAGGCACCCACAACAACCATGGAGTGGTTAGAAAAAATCCACCCGCAGCCTGTTTGCGGGCCTTTGGAGACAGGGCATTGGGCAACACCTCCGCTCCCAAGGCCCCGGACGCATGTCCCACGGCCCAAAATGTTGGGCCAAGGCACTTGCCTTCGGGTCACTGGGCCCAGTAACCAAACCAACCAAACCAACATTCCTTTTGGGCCCATTTGAGCTGAGTTTCCCTTAGGGCTGTTTTCAGGAGCACTTTTTCCCTTCAACCTAGGGAACGCAATCCAGCACCGGGGAACCACCCGTCCCCGGGTCCAGCTGTCCAGGTGCTGCTGGGGGAGCTAAAGGGCGGCTACAGCTTCGAGGTGGCCCTCAGCGCCGCGCAGCGCCTGCTAGGAGCGGGAATGGGGGGCGCGTGGGGGCGGGGGTTCATCCGAAGCAGCGGACACGCAGGAAATGAGAAGGGAAGCGGAGGAAACATGACAGGACATACCGGAAGTACAGAGAATAAGACAGACAAGAAATGCAGGAAGTTCTGCGGGAAGTTTGGGGACCCGATTTTGGTGGGCATTTTAGCGAGTTTCCTGCTGAACTTCCATGCTTAAAGGGACACCGACAGGAAACATTGCTTAGGGAGGCCAACTTTGAGACGTCCAGTGGGTTCAGAAGGCCCGCCTCCCCTTTCTTTCAGCTGGATAGCGTTTGAGTGAAAGTGCGTTCCATTCGTGGGAAGCATCCTTTTGTAAGTGGCAAAATTTTGGAAATTTGCGGCAAATGCATTTCCAATTTCTGATTGAGAAAGGGAAGTGTACTCCCAGGACATGTACACTGGAATTTTGACCCAACTCAGAAAGGGTTCTGTTTAATACCATCAAAAAAGGGTATCCTGAGAAAAGCAGACCAAAGTGAACACGTGACAGCGGTTTTTGTGAAGCCTCTACGGTCGAACCAAATCGGATGCATGAACATGCAATATGTTGGCTTCCGCCTAGAGCAATTCAACGAATTGGAGCCTCGAGCGTTTGGGCTTTCGCCCTCCTGAGCGTGAAGGGCGCTCACTCACTGACTCACTCACTCACTCACTCACTCACTCACTCACTCGCTCGCTCGCTCGCTCGCTCGCTCAATCTACCAGCCAATCAATCAACCAATCAATCAACCAATCAATTCATCCATCTGCCATCCGTCCATCCATCCATTCATCCATCCGTCGGTCCGTCCGTCCGTCAATCCCTGCATCCATTCAACCAACCCACCGACCAATCGACCGACCAACCGACCGACCAACCGACGGACCAACAGACCGACAGACCGACCGACCGACCGACCAACCAACCCAACCCAACCCAACCCAAACCAACCTAACCAACCAAATAACCAACTATCCATTCAAGCACCTAACCATCCAACCAACCACCCAACCGCCCAACCACCCAACCACCCAACCACCCAACCACCCAACCTTCCAACCACCCAACCAACCAACCAACCAACCAGCAAGCAAGCCAGCAAGCAAGCCAGCAAGCAAGCAAGCGAAGCAAGCAAGCGAAGCAAGCGAGCAGGCTTGGACCTTGCAGCTACAACACTGAAATTACAAACGGGACCTGCCCTTGGAATCCTTTTTGGAGCAACTCTAAAAGGCAACAAAGGTGAAGCCGACCATTGACCATCTCTGCAGTCCCAGTGTTTGTGAAATCACCTCAAGTGGTGCGCAAGTATGCAGGGACCACAGCGAAGCAACAATGCGCTGGAGTTGAGGAGACGTTGCCTCGGCCTTCTTTGGGTTCTCTCGTAACACTTTCCAACACCACCCGTCCGTCAAGGGGCCTGCTTACTTCCAAGTGAATGGACAAAGGGATGTTGGGCCGTGCATCTCAGCAAGTCAAATCAAGTCTAAGAGATCGAAATGGGGGCGTTCATGTTCTGTTTGCCGTGTTGCGAGAGTAAGGTATCCACAGGTCGCCGGTCCAAAGGCCCTTTGTTGTCTTGCGCATTGGTGCGTTTTGGACCAGCCCGAAAGGTCTTGAATGCTGCAGGGTTGCCATTTGGACAGCCAAGACGGTGCCGGAGGCGCTTTTTTCAAGTTGGAGCAGCTCACAATGCTTAGCTTCCTTGTGAGGCCATCCAAAGCACAAGATGATTGTCAGCCAGCGCAAACAGCTCGTCGTTTTGTGCCACGTGCAAAGCAAGTACACAATGCAACACGTGCTGGATTGATTGTCATTCCTTCCCTGGGAGCTGAGACCAGAGATGAGGCTTCTGACGTCGTCCATTGCCATCAGCATCAGGCAAACCTGCTCGAAACAGACCAAACCTTCACCGTGGTAAAACAAACAGTCAGCCAGTTCCGCACCGTCGGCCACTTGACCCACAACACAAAGGACCACTCGACCCAGTCCGCCAGTTCCGCACTGTGGGACAGGGAGCCCCCAACCCGGTGCGCGCGGCGAGCGCACGCTTGCGTGAGGCGCTGAGTGCTTCATTTTGGATCGCCTGGGGAAGGCGCGGTCTTCCCCAAAGCGAGCAGAGATTCACATGCAGTTGATACAGGTTCAACAAGTAGCAAGTCGAAGCTTGTCAGTTCCTTCCTAAAAGAGCTTGGCTGAGATGAACCTTGTTGAACCTTTGGAGCGTTCAGTTTGCGTCTGACTTCCGAATGACCTCTTGTCAGTTTCTGGTGCCTGCCACATGGGTGTGTCCTTTTAGGGACCCCAAAAAGGGTTGGTTTCTTTTTGGTTTCCCTTAAAACCAACCAAAAAGGAGTATCCTCAAAGAAACACAGACCTACATGTGATTGCTGTTTACAGGATGCGTAAGCTCAGCTTGACCAAGGGCAAAACAACGACACATCGCCACATCAGTTCATGCACACCAGTGCTTATATTTGTTTGATACTGTCTATGCATACAAACACGCGTACGCGACATACATACATATATATATATATATAATATGTATACACACATTTATTGCTCCCTCCCCAATTACTCCCCCCTAAGTCTCGAACAAAGAACACTGCACGGTCCCTACACACCAAAACACGACACGCACACGCACACGCACACGCACACGCACACGCACACACACACACACACACACACACACACACACACACACACACACACACACACACACACACACACACACACACACACACACACACACACACACACACACACACACACACACACACACACACACACACACACACACACACACACACACACACACACACACACACACACACACACACACACACACACACACACACACACACACACACACACACACACACACACACACACACACACACACACACACACACACACACACACACACACACACACACACACACACACACACACACACACACACACACACACACACACACACACACACACACACACACACAACACACACACACACACACACACACACACACACACACACACACACACACACACACACACACACACACACACACACACACACACACACACACACACACACACACACACACACACACACACACACACACACACACACACACACACACACACACACACACACACACACACACACACACACACACACACACACACACACACACACACACACACACACACACACACACACACACACACACACACACACACACACACACACACACACACACACACACACACACACACACACACACACACACACACACACACACACACACACACACACACACACACACACACACACACACACACACACACACACACACACACACACACACACACACACACACACACACACACACACAACACAGACACACACACACACACACACACACACACACACACACACACACACACACACACACACACACACACACACACACACACACACACACACACACACACACACACACACACACACACACACACACACACACACACACACACACACACACACACACACACACACACACACACACACACACACACACACACACACACACACACACACACACACCACACACACACACACACACACACACAACACACACACACACACACACACACACACACACACACACACACACACACACACACACACACACACACACACACACACACACACACACACACACACACACACACACACACACACACACACACACACACACACACACACACACACACACACACACACACACACACACACACACACACACACACACACACACACACACACACACACACACACACACACACACACACACACACACACACACACACACACATGCAGTGTTTTTTGACCCCTGGAGCATTTGACACTTGTGCATTTAAAGCTGCTTTGTTAAGTGCAATGTATAAGCCACTTGTTTGAGGGAATCAACCGCTTTCAAGCTCCAGGGGACCAAGAAGCAAGAACCAACGTTGCTCAGGACTTGCATTTTCTACCTGGAGTTGGCCTTGCTGGTGGGTCAAAACCCAAGTCGCTAACCACTGGTCAACCGTCAAAAAAAATGGCTTTGACTTGGCTAAACGGTGGCCTACAAAAAGGGCTACCCCTTTTGCTAGAGCCCAGTTGGGTGCGTGCATAATGACACCCATACGAATCGCCGAACTGCCAGGACTGGTTTATGCGGCCAGATCATTAACTACATTTGGTCCCCCCAAAACGGTTTTCGATTTTCCCTTTGGTCTCCCTTTAAATCAAGAAACAACACCCTCCAAAGAGCCCTCACACAGTATCCTGAAACAGCTTTTGCAGACCCGCAGCCCACGCACGCCCGGGCGTAGTCGCCGCCCGGGTTTGGTCTTTGCGCCAGGACTTTGCCTTTGAGCTTTGCGTGGGCCAAAACGGACGGGTCTGGCTTTCGGCGGCCACGGGCCGGGAGACCGTGTTGCTGCTCCAGGCAGGGTGTGGAACCAGCGAGACCCGGCAGCCACATGGGGGAGTTTCTCAACACGTGTCTAGGAAAGGCCCAGAAAGCTCAAGCAGTTTTGCAGGTCAACGCACCAGCTTTTGGTTGGTTTCAAGGGCAAACAGCAGAAACTCCCATAGTGGCATGATCATTTTAGCTAGGGAGCGGAATTCATGTCCAACCACTTGTGCCCCATTCAATTCCACAGCCATATGTTCCTTGCGGGGTGGTTTTGAGTTAACGTCACTTTCTAGCTCGTTAAGTCGCCAGCATATTCGTGGGGCCCTGTGCATGTTGCGGCAGGCGATCAAAAGAAGCTTTGGCATGACCAACGTTCAGATCGAGGCCTGAGCGTCGTTTGCTTGTTTGCTCGCCGCTTGCTCCAAAACAACTCCACCCCAAACCCTACTCGACGCCAAACCCCAAACCTCCAAAGCCCATCTCAAATGTCTTCGTGCCACTTTGGCTTTACATGCTCAACGGATGAATCTGACATGTCAAGATGTGGTTTTCTTTATCATCCAAACGGTTCACGGCCAGCTCTTTTCACCGCGCGCTCGGATGCTAGGCGCTGTGCCCTGTGGTGCCCTCATTTGGCTGAAGCCATAGGATGTTCTCACTTGATTGTTAGTGGACCTCCAAAATGGATTTTGGTTTTCCTCCGGTTTGCTTTTAAACTAACTCCAGTTGGGTAGCCCCCACTTTTGCGAGTGGGAGGGAGGGAGCTCCGTATTTTTCAGTGCTGAGTGCCGGTGATGGGGTTAGGGTATTGGGTTGAGCGCTTGTTCAGGTAATTCCCAAACACTGTATGTGCGCTGCGCAAACATGAGCAAACTTGTTTTACCTTGGTGAATCTATGCAGGTGGAATCTGAAGAGGTGCCGACTTTTGCGTTGTCAATTTCCAGCATGAGTAACCAACACTATTTGTCGACACTTGCACGGTCACGCTTTGATGGCCGGGAAGAGCTGTTGAGTCGGGGTGGGCGATGTCGTAAGCATAGTTTGTAGCCTTAATGATAATAGAAGGCTCGTTTAAACAATCTGTTCTTTGAAGGTCAACGTAGCTATGAGCTTGAACAGGGAACCCAAAATGTGGTTGGTGGACATGAATCCCCACTTAAATTACGTCATCAAAGCGTCCCCAACTAGAAAGCACGCTCACATCGTTTCTCCCCCGGGCACATGGTTCCGTCTGCCGGGCAGGCGATGGTCGGCAAGATGGTGGAGACCTTCTCCTGAGTCCGATCGAGCTGTGCGAGAGTGAAACGGAGCCAGTGGGCCGGGGTAGTAGACTTGAACCTGGTGGTTGTGGATTTTTTGAGGGGATTCTCTGGGTTCAAGTCTGGCCTGGGGGAATTGCACAAATGGAGTTCTGGCCATAAATTCAAGGGGGGGGGGACAATTTCTTGGTTCAGATTGCCGATGCTTCGCTTGCTCAATCGGCTGCCTTTTCGGCTCCCGGACTAGCCGGTGGTCTGTCGCTGGAGGCGTCAGTCTTCGCCGAAGTTATCGATGAGTCGAACATCTAAGTACGTCAAAACTTGGAATTGTCCAGCGACTCAAAAGCCGTGGGCCATGCTAAATCCCCCTTCAGGCATTTTTGCAAGAACCTTCAGATTGCCAACAACCAGCTACTTGTTGTGCGTTGCAAGGTAGGACTGGCGATCTCTTCAGTTCTTCTTTTTTGGTATCAGTACTGCGACGAGGTAAGACGTCAGGTCATGTTTGGAAGAGAAACAACAGCCAGCTAGAGTCTAGAGGCTGAAGTCACCAGAGACCTGCAGCTCAAGGAAGCGAACCGACAACATTCCCACGTGTTTGTCAGCATGGACAAAGGCAATGCTGGAAATCAGCTCGAAGCTTAGCGCTTGACCAAGACAGCTGCATTCTCCATTCCTGCGCGTGATGGCAAAGAAGAAGAAGAGCGGCCAAGCAGGACTTGGGCTCCGCGGCATACACCACTCACGTACGCGTCCCAGGCCAATCGGGACTTTTGTTTCCCAGTTTTGGAAACAGCCCTCGCAATTTTAGCTGCATGCTTTCAGGCAGGTCAGAAAAGCGGGAACTCAACCTTTGCTGCTGACTGAGCCTGTTGAGCCTGGCTGAGCCTGTTTGACAGGGCGGGGTGTCATGTTTTCCTTGTTTGGATACATTGTTGCACTGGAGATTGAATCGGTTCACTCTTGGTTCGCTTTCCAGAATGATACTGCCGGGGCAGGCGACGTGTACTTAGCTCTGATCATGCTGCAACAGAACTAGTTAGACAAGTCAAAGTTAGGTTGTATACACTAGACGTGACACAGCACAGTGTGTGACATGACATTGTGTCGCCACGCAGATCTGGCATTGGAGTTTGGAACGCCTCTTTGAATCCAGGAGCCAGTGGTTACGCAGGCGCCCCGCAAAGAGACACAAGAGGGCGGGCGGTTCTGCGCATACCAAGCATCATGGTGTTGTTGAAAGGTACTTGAAATTCATAGGTATGTCTATGGGCCATCTGATCATGAATGAGATAAGGCCTCATTTTATCGCACGGTACTACAAAGAGAGCCATACATCATGGCCATCTTCCGAAGCTTTGATCATGGCTGATTCGTCACCGGGCATGAGCGAGCATTGCTGTTTGGACAGGGCTCTTTTTAAAGGATATAGTTGGCCATTCCAAGCATTGACCAAACATGGAACACCTGGTGGGAATACAGCTCCTTTGAAGCGACAGTTGCCTTCTCTCTTGCTGCAAGTACCAGTACCCTCCATGCGGTACCCACCAATGAAACTCTATCACCTTCCCACGTCCAAAGCGAAACTCGAACTCACTGAAATCGGACCGCAGGTGAGACTCCGGATGCGGCAGATGCCTCGGAAGATCCCTGGAGATCCGCCGGGATGCCTGGAAAGCCCACCGGACCACCGGAACCCTCAAATCCCGGGTTGGGGGAGGTCCAGGAGGAAGCCATGCAATCCTGCAAGACAATCATCCGACGATTTGCTTTGCGCCGATTTGTGGAAGGCTTTTTTGGTGCTTGTGCGATTTTCTGTGTTAAAGCTCGAAGGGCCTGGCTTCGGGCCTCCGGTCAGCTTCCTCCGCTTGCATGGGTTCGGCCAACAACTGATAGGGAGATGCGGGGCTCGCTCAATTCCCCACATGCCGCACAAAAAATCAGGTAGACGCACTAATTTGAGCATCTTTTTACAGGAGGGGGCAACATATCCCATGCTGAGCCAATTTGGGAGCGTATTTTTCGAGGAACCGGAGGAAACCCTCGTTTTATGAGTTTTTCTTGGGCACACCCTTTCGGACCGAGGTCCAGCCCTGGCTGTTGCGCCAGGGCGGCAAGGCGGACGTCCAAAAGGTGACGCTGGAGGCGAGGGTTTGGAGCTCTCTTTTGACGGGGCCCCACCTGGGTAAAACATGGAGTTGGGGGGGAGGTGACCCTCCAGGAATTCTCTTTCTGGTTCCATTGTCCCAGAAGTGTGGGGGGATCTTTTGATATTGAATTTCTCCTTTGGCTCTGCAAGAGTACCTTCCGGAAGTAATGTTGACATTCACAGACAAGGAGCAAATGGTTGCCAGAATCCAAATATATGAGCCAGGGAAAAGCTGTGGAGAAAGGATAGGCTGTCACCCCACTGGTTGTTGGCGGGTTTTGAAGGAGAGACAAAAGGCAAAGCCGGCTGGGGGCTGGAGTAAGGATGAGGCACGTACCAGTTTGGTTTGACAAGTGTGGGCTATGTCACGGCTGGATACTTCTGGATACAGAGACCAGAGCCTGTCAGGCAGACAAAGAGCGCCGCGTCGTCGCGGCGGCGGATCTGAAGAAAGGCGGATCCGTGCCCCAAACGCGCTATGCTCCAGCATGGTGCAGTCCTTGTACCCCTTTCGGTGGTTTAAGCAAGCTTTGCTTTTTGCTATTTCAATGAAAGCTTAGTTTCCCTGTGTGATGTTTGGAGACAGATCAGGAACCCTATTTTAACTCATTCCCTGAGTATAGAGAGACCCCTGTGGTTTACTTGCACATATACAGGGAATCAAGAGGTGGCATGCAGCATCAAATTTGGGGTCTGTGCCCGGTACTGTTGGTGAAACCTGTAGTGGGAAGCTTGCTTTGGCGAAAGTTACAGTATATATTGCTGAAGGATTTGGTGGTTAAGCGAAAGCAGACAAATTTTATTTTCTGCACTAAGTGGTACCTGCTCGGCTGTTTCCGGTGTGGTTTCCCTTCGGGTTGTCCTTTGGGTTTCCCTGTTTGTTGGCTCCCACATAGACACAGGTTGCTTTCCATTTTGAATAGAAAGAGAGGCTTCATCACTTCGCGACGCATCATCCCCTCACTGGTTGGTGACTGGGCAACTTAAGCAGAATCGGGCAAAATAAGCATGGATCCGGCTGGCCAATGAAAGGGACACCAAACGAGATGGTCCAAAGCATGGTAGCAACATGTTCAAACCTTTGATCCAACCTCCCCTTCACTTTCAAAGCTGGTCAGAGGCGAGCCGCTCTTCCACATCCCTCAGCTGCTGCCCTATATACCTCGATCGCTTTTGGATGAGTCAGGTTCTTGCATTCGCCGGGGTTGCTGCCATTGAGGGGCTTCAAGAGAATGAAGGTATCGCCATGTAGCCTCTCTGCTTTCCTATTCTGTTGCATATTGCCGGATCCACCTGACAGATGGAGCCTTCATTTGGAGATCCCGTTCTTTCAGGTGTTGGAATACATGTTGCAGGCCTGATTTCCCACTGGTTTCCCTTAACTCCAAGGACCAGCAGTCATGTCGTGCCCGACATGCACCCACAGTGCACACTTCACGGGCCCAACAACAGCGGGTTCTGGGCCAGCTGTTTGCCGGGATTGCAAAAAGGTCAGCCAATGTAGTGGTTGGGTGTGGTCATGGAGTCATGCACGGGCTTGATTTGCTTTGCCCTGGGTTCAAGGTTCAATATTGATATGTTTTCCCGTTTTGCTGTGAACAGTTCCGGAATTGGCCTGTGGTCTTTTTCAGGTTTCCGCTGGTAGCTGCTTTTCCCGGAAACTCAGGCCCCCAAAGCGAGCTTCCATGAATGAACGTGAACCGGGTCTATCCCGTGTTGAGGGTGCCCTTTTCGGATGGTGTGAACGGGGATGGGTTTCTCTATTTTGAGACAAACCCAACTAAGGGAGCCCCGAAAAAGGGTTCCAATTGTTCGGTCGGGCTTGAGGCATCTTTGGTTCACGGCAGCCGGCCTCACCTCCCACGAGGCTGGGGTGTCCCAGGATTCAGGTCTCCACCCCAAGCGGAACCTGTTGTGGTTCTTCACGCTTGTTGAACAGCAATTGCTTCTTCACCCCGCAGTTTGACTGCACACTTTCCAGTTGCGATGCCAAGTGAAGAGTTGTTTCCAGCTAGGTCCATTCGGCAAGCAATTTGTTTATTCATGTGTAGTTTATTTGTGTATTTTTATGTATTTATTTATTTATTTATTTATTTATTTGTTTATTTATTTATTTGCTTATTTCTGTGTGTCTATACATGCATGTATTTGTTTGTTTATGGTTTGCTTGTGTGGGTTGTTTTTGTTTAATTGTTGTATATATTCATTCATCCATCCATCCATCCATTCATCCATCCATCCATCCATTCATTCATTCATTCATTCCTTCCTTCCTTCCTTCATTCATTCATTCATTCATTCATTCATTCATGCATGAATTCATTCATTCATTCATTCATTCATTCATTCATTCATTCATTCATTCATTCATTCATTCATTCATTCATTCATTCATTCATTCATTCATTCATTCATTCATTCATTTCATTTCATTTCATTTCATTTCATTTCATTTCATTTCATTTCATTTCATTTCATTTCATTTCATTTCATTTCATTTCATTTCATTTCATTTCATTTCATTTCATTCATCATTCATTCATTCATTCATTCATTCATTCATTCATTCATTCATTCATTCATTCATTCATTCATTCATTCATTCATTCATTCATTCATTCATTCATTCATTCATTCATTCATTCATTCATTCATTCATTCATTCATTCATTCATTCATTCATTCATTCATTCATTCATTTCATTCATCATTCATTCATTCATTCATTCATTCATTCATTCATTCATTCATTCATTCATTCATTCATTCATTCATTCATTCATTCATTCATTCATTCATTCATTCATTCATTCATTCATTCATTCATTCATTCATTCATTCATTCATTCATTCATTCATTCATTCATTCATTCATTCATTCATTCATTCATTCATTCATTCATTCATTCATTCATTCATTCATTCATTCATTCATTCATTCATTCATTCATTCATTCATTCATTCATTCAATTCATTTCATTCATTTCATTCATTTCATTCATTTCATTTATTTCATTTATTTCGTTCATTTCATTCATGTCATTCATGTCATTCATGTCATTCATGTCATTTCATTCATTTCATTTATTTCATTCATTCATTCGTTCATTCCTTCATTCATTTATTCATTCATTCATTCATTCATTCATCCATCCATCCATTCATTCATTCATTCATTCATTCATAGTTTTTCAACTATGATTCATTTATGAGTTTCTTATTTGTTTACCGGCTTGTGTATTGTATGTATTTGTTTCGTCAGTGTGTGTATTGATTTGTGTTTTGTGGCTTATTCATTTTGCTGATTCGTCTATCTTGTCATTTTACACATATATATACATATATGTATATATGTATTGTCTATCGTTATATACAGCATTTTTTTGTTATATAAACATGTTCATGTATATATATATATTAATATTGGTATATTTATATGACTATATGCTTATATACCTTATTAGTATTAATTCGTCGTACATATACATATATATATATATATATTATACATATATATATATATACGTATGTACTTATACTGTTCTTGACGCATTTGTTTGTTCATTCTTTTTTTTTTTTTTTATCTTACATCTATTTTTTTTTTCATTTGTTTTTCTTCATTTATATTTGTACATATTTTTGTTATTACTGCTAAACTATATCATTGCTATTCATACTACTATGATCAGCATTATGTTTATCACGGTTTTTGGGCAGCGGGGGGATTTCAAGAGAGTCTGGCCTTTGTTCATCCGCGCGTTTGTTTTTGTGGGTGAGCTGCGGACTCGGGGATAAAACGGGCTCATGTCCGCAGGTTCTCCTGATTTTGCCAGTTGCTGCACCATACCGTGAATGGCGACATAATTGAAATGCTGAGCGGCACCGGTTGGGATGGATGAAACCCAAAGTTGATAAACCACCTACCAACTGGTGCAGGATATTGTCCATCCGCTGTAGTAATATAAGGGGCCAAATGATATTTCTATCGTTTACTCCTGCAGTCATGACTAAGTCTGGTTTTGGAGTGCCCCGCACCCCATTCTAATTGTGCAGGCCCTTACAGTGATTGTCCAGACGGATTGCACCGCCTTTCTTACAGTGTCTACGTTCTGTAGCCAAGGCTTCTGGATCGACGTTTGTGCCAAAGGACTGGGAAGTTTCCTGGGATTCCTCAAGGGAAGCTCGGAAGCCTTGCCCCCGTCAGCTCTCTTTGAGCCTTTCCATCTGTTCTTTTGCGCTTCAACAAGTCCGGCCTTGCTCTCTTTTTGGCCATTTGCTAGGTCGATTTCAAGCCGTTTGTTTCTCAGCACGGGTTGCAGCAATGTCCCCGCGTTATCTTTGGATGTGATACTTTAGATGGGGACATGTCGGGCTAGAGTTCAGGCAGGCCGCCTGGCGCTGAAGTGGGCGGCCAAGCCTCCAAGCGAGGCCTGGCCTTCGGTCGAGGGGGATGAAAGAGTCGGCCAGCGACTCGTCGGGTTACCTGGGCGGTTTGGATTGGAGGTTTGGGGGTTTGGGGGTTTGAAGTCCCTGTTCTTGCAGACAATTCGGGGATAAGAAACACGTCTATGCAAATTAGAACGAGAGCTCACCAATTTGGGGACCAAACGAGATCACCCATGATGCAGGTTCCTTTTCTAGTTGTGCACTTCATAGTAACCGACCTAGTCGGAACAATGGCCCCGGACTATTCAGTTTTCTCTGGTTTGAGCAGAGCTTGCCAAGCTCGATCCATCGCTCAGGCAAGCGCCGGACATACATGTTGAATCAAAACCGACCATATGGAAGCTCGTAAGCTTGTCAGTCAGCCAGTCAGTCAGACAGTCACGCACGCGAGGCACGCCAGGCAGGCACGCAGGCACACACCAGGCAAACAGCCAGCCGAGAGGCAGTGAGCCAGTGGAGGAGTAGGCAGCAGGGCAATGAGCAAACAAACTAGCTAGCTAGTTAGTTGGAGGGAAGCTAGCTGAGAAGTAAAACAGGCCCATGGACTTGTTTGGTTGATACTGCTGCAGCTAGCAGGTGAGGGGACAGGGTATATTTTTCATACCTGCAGTGGAAGTCTTCAACTTCGCGCCGTATTTGTCAGCTTTTGACAGCCACCCATGTTGAGAGCCGTCATTTGCGCCAGATCGGGCTCTCCCACGAGCATGCCAGCGGCTCGAGGGGTTACGGGGGCGGCCAGGCGTTCATCTGGTTTTTCTTTCTGAACCTAGCAAGCAGGGATAACGATTTTCCGCTATTCTGACTCAGGATTCAGGAGTTCCTGCTTGAGTACTAGGGGCTATCCCATAGGCAATCAACGGTTTTGCGACTGCATGCATCTTTAGAGCGTAACTTTGGGCACGTACCGTTTCAATTGCTGCATATAAGAGTTGCTCGCAGTCGAGTTGGGGCAATTTTCTCACCTGGACACATGCAGCGTGTGACCAACGTTGGTCAAACAGGGGTCGCACAGCCCCCTGTGAGTCAGGTGGCGCAAACCTGCGCAGCCTTTGTGCCTTTATGTGGCATGGCCCACTGCTACGGCGAACAATCAAGCTTTTTTTGCGGCCAGTTTTACTTGTACAGCTCTATGTTTGAACGTGTTTGGTTGTGTGTGTGTGGGTGTGTGTCGGCGCGCGCCTGAGGCGGGTATGTCTCTGCATGCCCGAAACGTAACAAATCCCCCAACCGCCTCCGCTCAGCCACAAAGTCGAAAAACAACGGTAAAGTTCCTGGTGTGGGAACGTGACGGGTTGCTAAAACTAGATTCTGACAAGTTCAACACGTATTGCCCAGCGACTGAACATTTCTTTGGTCAATTGACATGTTAGATTCCCGATTGTGTGCTTGCCGTATGCAAGGCGGCATGCAGACCATGCGCATTGGCCTTTCATATTCGGAAGATAGGACCCTGTGGGCCTAAGTGGAAAAAGATCCAACAAAACAATATTCAATGCAAGTCCGGGAAGGATGCATCAGTTTCACATGGTTGACAACAAGAAACCAGTGGCAGCTGCAATGAGCTTGCTGCATTTTAACTTTATAAGTTATAACATAAGATTGCCGTGGGCTAGGGTGAACAAGAAACACACCCAGTTGTGGAATGTGCACTTTTTCCCCCAACAGCTGAAAGCTTTGGGGTCTCAGCCCAGATAGGCTCCGGGGTGGTGGTAAGGTTCCACGAGGGTTCCACGAGGGTTCCACGAGGGTTCCACCAGGGTTTTACAGGGTTCACGAGGTTCTGCGAGGGCTGCGGGGTGGTGCGAGCACTACAAAGAGCACGGCATGCTGTTGGGGATATCACCCGACCAGGTTCGACAAGATGGCGTTGGCAGCAACGTGGCAAGCTGTTATGGCCGGTGGGATCCTACTTGAGTCTGTTTCAATGCACTCATTTTAGCTTACCTCAAGCTGACCCCCAAAATGGCTTCGGTTTTTCCTTCGGTTTCCCTTTAAAACCCACCCAAGAAAAGGGTACCGAGCCTCAAACAAAAGACCGACCCAACTAGAGGCCATTCCGCGGCCGGGGCTGGGATGGTTCACCTGTCAGGTGGAGCTTTGCTTGCTGGCGCTGCTTCTGCTGCTCGAAAAGGCGGCGAGGTGCGACCCGGAGACTGGGGGTGGCAGGTGGCAGATCTGGGCGTGCCTTCAAATAGGGAGCCCCAAAAGCGTTTTTTGTTTTTTGTTTTTCTGGTTTCAAGGGAACCCCCCCACCAAAAGGGCCGCCCGCACACCCATTTGGACAAATGAGAATGAGCTCAGCTGGGGTTAAGACGAGCTCCCTAAAGGTCCCTTGAGGACTTCCCTTATTTCCGGTTTGGGAATCAAAACTTGCCCAGTGGGGCGGACGCCCCGTGCCCCAAAACTCAAGGGAGCGAGGGACTGAAACCATTGGAGGGACGTCCTGCTTTGTAGCTACCTTTTGCAAACCCATGATGAGCGATTGCGAGCCGGCCCACACACATTTTTGCCACCATTTCCATTTCAGATTCGCTTGTGCGTTCTGAGGTTGACAACAACTGCAGCTGGCCTTTCCATCGGGCATGCTGGCTACATGTGCACGTTCCGAGCATGTTTTTCATTTGAACCCAGGGAATGATGTTTTCCACAAGGGCAACCCTTATAGGCTCCTTTGGGAACAGATGCGCCCTTTTGCAAGACAACAGCTAGGCAGTCTCGCTGGGCCGAGTACATCTCAGCCGGGACCCCGGTCGGTTCCAGAGGTGGCGGGTTGTTGGCTGACTTTTGTCTGAAACAAAGGGGGTTCGAGCTGTAAGTTGTCAGAGCAGCTCTCCAGCTTCCTTTCGCTCGCCTTTCGGTTCCCTTCCGGTTTATTCCCCAACCAGGGTTCCACGAGGTTCTGCGAGGGCTGCGGGGTGGTGCGAGTGGGGATATCACCTGAGCTTATTTGTTTTCCTTTGGTGCGTTCAAAGGCCTTTCCCCAAACTGACAGTTCCCTAGTTTGCACCACAATCGGCATGCTCTCTTCAGAAGCCCGAGAAAACTGCCCGCGCGGTTGCTCCGAGCCTCCACATGATGATGCCAACGGACAAGCGGGAGTCAGAGCAAGCACGTGAACCAGCAAAGAGAAGGATCCAAAGACCAGACATTTGGCCACTTTTGAATGTAGATGTTGCCTGCCTATGAACTTTTTCCCAACACCTTGGTTCGACTGGAGGCGCTGCCTTGGTCTGCGCGGTTGCCCTTGACCTGGTCGCCCGAGCCCCGGGCACCTGGCGGCTGAGGTGAGCCGATGCACCCCGTGTATGTACATGTATAGTATACCATTTCCACGTTGATTCAAAGGGAAACCAAAGGACAACTCACCAAGTTGGGGCTCCCCCTATTTTGACATTTACCCAGTTGAATGTGTCAAAATAAGAACCTCCCCTTCGAACTGGTCCTTTGCGGCTTGGAATGCAAAGAACAACCCGAAGAGGGTACCCAACTTCGGATACGAGTGCCAGCTGTCTCCCATAAGGCGCCCGAATGAACGGGCATTCCATTGGGAGAGCCCTTTGGGAGAGCCCTTGGGGATGGGATCGGTTCTTAACTCATTGCCGTCATTTTCCATTTCTTTGACTCCGGTCAGAACGCATACTTTCTCTCGCGGTTCTGCATGACCAGCCCCGCGGCCTTGGTGCCAGAACTTAGATAGGTGTCCTGGATGAAAATCCCAGCAAATCAGTGGTTAGTGCTTGGATCTTAGGCCGACGTAGTAAAGCTAAAACCCACCAACAGCAGGGCCAGCTTCATTTTGGGAGCTTCCTGACTTGGCCGAGCACCCAAGTAGCAAGAAGGCAATTCGAGGGGAGTAAGCAGGCTTCCCATTTGGCTTAGAATGTTAAGAGTTGGAACCACCTCCAAAGTGGTTGGTGGACGTGAGTCTCCACCTAAATGATGTCCATGAAAGGGTCCCGCATGCAAATCCAATTTTGACTGGGTTGGCTCTTTCGGTGTTTGTGTGCCGTTGCAACACTTTTGGAAGGGAAGCCAAAAGGAAACACGAAAAAATTGAGGGGATCCCCTATTTTGAGATATGTACAGCACATGGCAGGCCGGCGGAGATGAGCCGGCTGCGGGGTGCTGCGCCCCAGTGGCAAATCGAGGAGCGCCAAGGGTGCCCTGGGAGTCGGTGACGTCAAAGAAGGTGAGCTACATAGTGCAACTGCATATTCATTTACGTGTTTGTATATACGGAGACATGTATAACTGTATATTATATATAAATCTATGTATGACTACATCTATGTATACATATATATATATATATATATGTATAGTCAGCCTCACCATGACCTACCTGTTGCTTTTTGAAGCCCTTTCATATGGATTTTGTGTATTGACAGTACATATTTTCAATGCCAGATTGCCTGGTATTCTGGTTTTCATGAGTTGTAGACTGATACTGGCCGGATTCTGGTCTCTGGGGCCACGTTGAGTTGGGCTTGCCAAGAACAACGTTTTTTTTTGGCGCTATTTCCTTGTTTTCTACTCTTGCAAAGTATTTTTAAACATGTTTCACGCTTGTGGACATGTGCAACAACTAAACCATATGCAGGCTCGATTTGACTCTTCCTAACGCATGCAAGTGCCACATAACTGAACCATGGAAAGCCAAAAAGCCGAAACACCTGGGGAAACCCAAACAACGCACAATCTCTGGGGGAGAATCTTTGGTTTCAGCCCCAAACTATGTGTTTGTTCTTTTCCTCGAGTTGTTGGTTTTCCCACTGATTGTTGTCTTTCTTTGCCATTACCCCCCCCCCCCCAAAAAAAAAAAAAAAGAAGAAGAGGAGAACAAACACACACACACACAAACAACATACACTTGTGTGTTTTATTTGAAGGCCAAATGTCCACAAACCAAAAAAAGCTTGAGTTTTTTGGTTGTTTACTGAACAAACTACAAAACCAACTGAGGGAAACCGATAAAACAACAACAACAACGACGACGACGACAGCAGCAGCAGCAGCAGCAGCAGCAGCAGCAACAACAACAACAACAACAACAGCAGCAGCAGCAGCAGCAGCAGCAGCAACAACAACAACAACAACAACAACAACAACACCAACACCAGCAGCAGCAGCAGCAGCAGCAGCAGCAGCAGCAGCAGCAGCAGCAGCAGCAGCAACAACAACAACAACAACAACAACATTGAGAAAACAACAAGAACATAGTTTTGGGCTGAAACCAAAGATTCTGCCTCAGAGATTTGTTTGTTTGCGTGTCCTTGTTTTTTGGTTGTCCCTCTGTTTTGTTTCATTGTTTTTTCTTTGCATTATCCCTTCTGATAGCCACCAATTGCTGAACACTTTTGTCAGATCAGTCAGCGACCCCAGTTTGAACTAGACTGAAAAGAGGCATCTGGTTCCAAGTAAACAGATAGTGACATCTAATTCGAAGTCAACAAGGACATCAGAAGGCTCCCTACAGTGCTACTTGCAAGGCTCCTTGTAAGGCTTTGTATTCAGCTCCTTCCAACGCTCCTTGTGAAGCTCCTTACAAAGCTCAGTGTAAGGCTCCTTAAACGGCTCCCTTTCAAAGCCCCTTGTAAGGCTCCAGACAAAGCCCCTTTGCTATAATGATCCTTACAGAGCTTTTTTGAAAGGCTTGTGCAAATCCTTATAAAGCTGCTTGCAAAGTTCCTTATAAGACCTGTTGTGAAGCTCCTTAGTAAAGATCCTTTCAAGGCTCCTTACCAAATAGGATGTTGATCAAACCAGAATGTCGATTTTGATTTCACATTTCAAATATGGTTTCCTCTCCAAAAGGCTTCGATTAAAACAGTTAAACCTTGAGTAAATCTAATAACGATGGAATCTTACTGCAGCAGTGGTTCTGTTTTCAAACAGAATGGAGTTGATTTTGGTTTGCAGATGGGAGACAAACCAGATAGGACTGATATGCAGAAGACTTGCAGGTGGGACATCTTTCAAGAAGCATGTCATTTGGATTTGCAGATGTGACGGACATCAAACAGAATTATATTTAAAAGATAGGTCATGGAAACCGAGCTCAGTATATACATATATATATACACATTGTAATACACATATGTACTTACATACATACACCTGCACATATATATATACATATATATATATATATATACACACCCATATATATATATATATACACATGCTACTCACCTTGAAATACTCAGGTTTTGGGCTAGATCTGAGGTGTTTGGCCAGACTGGGGGTAGCAAATGCCTTGAGACTCTGAAATTAATTGACAGGACGTGCAACTCCATGCAAATTCCAACCAAGCAGAAGTTAATCTCAACGTTGAATAGGAGGTCCTATTTAAACAGCTCGAAAGTCACATTGGCGTGCGGGAAGTGCACTTTGGCAGCTTCGGCTCAAACAGCAACACTTTTCAGCACAACAGTAGTTACTGAGTAGTGCGCGAAGTATGCTTTGGCATCTTCAACGTGCCTGTAGCAGCTCTATTATTTGGTTGTTATTGTTGTTGTTCGGCAGGGAATTTCAGCAATTCATCAACTTGGGGGAATGGACCTCATTGCTACTTGCAACTGACATCCAAATCAAAATTGAAGGTGCTTCATGCCCGTGCGCAGTTGCACTTGCATGTTAGTTCATTTTTGCATATTTCTATTTACATTCTAATTAAGTTGATTTAAAATCATATGTGCAGAACAACCATCTCAGTTGTGTGTTGCTTGTTTAATTTGATTCAATCATCGTCAACAACAACTATTGAAAATCAAATATAGGAAGGATATCCAATCTAAAATGAGTTCGAGTTCAAACCAACATTAAATTCGAATCAACTCAACTTCAAAAGGGTTATCGTCCTTATCTAACTTGATGTGGTTTTAGCCAAGCAAGAACTGAGCCAAGCCAATGACTGAAAAGTGTTTTTCAACATAGATTTTACTATCGGCATAAAGTGCTATACAACGCTGTGTTTTCAGCATATGCTGAAATCGTGTTGCCGTGGATCGAAGATCAATTCTTCAAGAGTCCACAGACATATTTTTAGAACATCCTCAATCCTGGCCCCTCAAAAGCTTGCAGGATTGCAGGGTGAAGATTGAAGATTCTCTGACAACTCTTTAGGGAGTTCTTCAAATCTGTACATAGGGCAAGCCAGGGTGTACTAGCACGTGCTAGCAAATCCTGGATTGAGGATTGAAGATCGAAGGTTCTCAGACACTTGTTCTGGAAATCTTCAATTCCAACCTTAGGACAAACTAGATATGTGCTAGCACGTGCTAGCGCATCTTGGATTGAAGATTGAAGATTGAATAATTGCAGAGAGAGTTGTCAGAGAACCTTCAATCTTCAATCCCGGATGTGCTAGCACGTGCTAGCACATGCGCATCCTGGATTGCCGTAAGTGCAGATTTGAAGATTGCCAGAAAGAGTTGTCAGATACTTTGGATTGCATTAAGTACCGACGCTAGAAGTTAAGTCCAAAAAGGGGTGCATTTTAGAGCATCATGTTTACAAGCTGGAAAGTGCGTTTTACATGCATTTTTACAGCAACAACCTGAGTATTCCAGGGGGGGAATGTGCATATATATATATACACATGCGCCTATACACATATATATATATATACATATTTGTTTAGCTATCTATACGTATTCATTATTGCAGGGCCTAGCTCCAATCATGAACTGACGAAGGAACCAACGAGGAAGATTACTTCGATTGGTCAACAAGGAGGTAATTGGGGCAGGGGAGGTGTGACACCTAGAGACAGAGCTACGGGCAAGCATGTCAGCAACAATGTGGACTCTTTCAGGCTCCTCGTTTTGGGGGTGGAGGGGGAGACGGCAGGGGTTGCCCTTGTGTTATACGTGGCTAACAACGAACATCCTATTCGCGGGGATGAACTGCCCTCATGCAGGAGAAGCAGAAGCAGCTGGAATCAGCCCAAGTTCTCAGCCGCTAGTCGAGTCTGCAGGACGTTCCGTTGCAAGCATTGTGCGTGTTTGAACGGAAGTCTTGGCTGCTGTTTTGCTTTATCTTCAACAGTTGAAGTTCAACTTGTTGAGAAACATGTGCGTTGTCCCATGTTCCTATCTCCAGCGACCATAGCCATGTGGACAGGAGGCAACGGCCACCAACCAGTTTTGGGTTCATTTAACAAGGAACCAAACATGAAACCAACACACATTTGCTGCACGCATGCACCCCTTCAAAAACATGTTCAGAGGACACACACACACACATGGTTGTAGGGAACAAGCCTTTGTGCAAAATTCACACGTGTCCATGGCACAGGGGGACACCCTCTGTCCTACAGATGAAACCCCAGGCTATACACCTGGTTGGGCTCCCATCAAGCCGCTGAATTTGCTGAATGCCACTTCAAACGGGGTTCTTTTTCAGGGTATCACAGAAAGTGGCAACCTGCAAACTGACTCTTCACACGTTGAATCAAAACAACAACAAAAAGCAACAACTGTACACGTTGGAACTTCTGGGAATCAAGAAGCCCCAACCTGCCTTTCAGGCGGGCCATGGTGATTTGGCCAGGTACCTCTCGCCTTGGCTGGTTGATCCCCTGACAGTTGTTCACCTTTATGGTGTGGGATGCAACACTAATCCAACTCTAAACTCTAAACAGCTAAACCGAGTGCTCAATAGCTGTGTTTGTCCATTCGGCTTTCTTGAAATAAAGAGTCCAACAAAGGCACTGCCTCTGAAAGACACCAGCCCATTTCTTGAAACAACCAGCCCCTCCAAATCAATGTGAAAGTGCGTTCAAGAACTGAGGGTCCGCCCCGAGGGTTGGTTTCAACACGTAGCATTTGATATGTCAAATGTTTACTTTGGTTGTTTGAATTGGTGCCCTTTTTGGATGCCTTAAAGGGAAGCCAAAGAAGGAAAACTAGGGGATCTCGTTTAAACAACACACACACACACACACACACGCCCCAAGTTTGATTCAGCTTCTGTGAAACATATCAGAAAATCCTCAAGGTTGTTTACACATGTTTAAGGGGGCTGGTTGTGGTAGCCGACATGGTGGTCTGGCGACCGCCGAGGGAACTTTTGCACCTTGCCTGGTATGTACCAAGGAACACATTTCATCTAAATCGATTGCAGAATCCTTGAGCAATTCATTCTTGCTGTCAAAGCGTGGTTTGATCCCCTGAATAGGAATGGTTGCTCTCCGTTTTCCTTTCGAACCCACAGGAGATTTGACCTGGGGCACCGTCTACTGCAGCAAAGTTTCAGTCAACCCAAGCACGAAAACTGGAAAGCAAATGGCCCAAAATGCAGGTCCCAGACCTGTTGACACCTGCTCCTGACACTTGCTTTGACAGCTACCCTTGATGCTTGCCCTTGACAACTACCCTCCCACTGTGCCACTGCGCCTGCAAAGGCAAGCAGATGAATGGTGTGGGAGTGATGCGATGCGGCCGAGGCCTTTTCCTCGCTGTCTGCTTGCCTGAAGGCTCCGCTTGTTTCCGGCCGCCTGGAGAAGGGGGAGCAGCTTGTTGCTTTGCATGGCGAATGAGAGCTTCTGCGGAAGCAAAGTTACCCACTGTGATGTTTTTGCTCTTTGAGGCTGACTGCTTCACAGGACAAGTATAAGGAGGCCCACGTGCCTCGATGGGTCAACTTTTGCTTGCGCATTTTTCCCTCCATGAAGCAAGCACGGGGCACAGTTCCCATGTCTTTTTTCCCGCCTTGCGAGCGCGGGGCACAGTTCAATTTCTTCGCCCTTGCTTTTCGGCACTGTTTGACAATCGTCGCATGACAGTGGGAGAATAAGGCAAGCCGAGAAGAAGGCCAGCTGCTACGCCAGTGCTGACTTTCTGCCCCACCTGAAGCCAAGATTGATTGAATCAAAGGCTTCAGTCCCGCAGTTGTGAATTTAGCACCTCCAGAGTCCTTTTTGTTGGTTCCCTTCCAAAGACAGCCGAAAGACAGCCCCCTTCCAAGCAACAGGGTTCCGATTCTTTTGCCACCGTCCAGGCTGCTTGCAACAAAGCCTCGCGAAAGTTTTGCAGCCGAGGGCCAAGCAGCAGCGGAGCTGAAAGCCGCAAGCCCCAGCAGCAGCGACTTCATCTTGGCCTTCTCGAGAGGGCCTCGGGCGGGGTCGGGGTGGGGAGGGGTGGGGTGCGTTCACGTGAAACGATGCCTTCTGCCTTTGACCCCTCAAAGCTATGACCCTGGTCGGCTTTCACCGGCTTTCGGGGCTCGCCTGTGTTTCAGGCATTTCCGCGCAAAGGAAGACACCTCCTCTGACAGCAACAAACTTGTGTACCCTCCAGTGAGGCCCTCCAGAGAACGAAATCGTGGATAACTAAAGCAACCCGGAGGAGATCCCCCCCAAAGAAAACTGCCCGCCAGGTTGATGAAAGTGGTCTTCCAAACAAAACGGTTCCATGTGGCTAGGGTAGGGTACCCAAGGCTGGCGCACTCCCGGGCTATGGGCATCTCCTCCGATGGCGAAGGCGAGGTCCGGTTTGAAGTTGGCCACCGAGGCGATTGCCCATTGGCATTCGTACCAATACAATAGTACAACGAATCCATATTCTTTCATGAAAAACACCATGCCATGCAAGTGATTGATTATTCTGTGGAGTGAGGACCTTAAGAATAATGTTCAATGCATGGTTTTGAGAGGCATGTGGCACGGGTTCTTGTGCCGGCAGTGCAGCTCCTAGTTTCGATACGGTCCACACATGAGCCCAAGCTGTCACATATTGAGCCAGCAGTTGAGAACATCCAGAAATCGGCCAAGCTCCCGTCTCCTGATTGTGATTCTTTGCAAGGGGTGGTTTCTCCAGTGTACCAGCGCCACCTTGTGCCATATGGATTGAACAGTTTTCTCAGCCGAGTTTTCAAATAGCCCCCTTGTCCCCTTGTAAGGGAAAGCCAGATAAACAGCAGTGCTTTACGCAGGTTTAAGCACAAGGACCCCCTCTCAGCAGCATTTGTTTCTGCGCATTTGTTTCTGCGGGCATTCGGTCTGCCTGCCTATGCCAGGCTAGGGAAGTTTGTTCAGAGACAAAGCCAAACACAGCCACCAAAAACCAAAAAGTAGGCAGCACTGTGGCAGTGGCTTTTAAGGAATCTTGCCTGAGCCTCTGGCTTGGCCCCTGCTTGGCGATGCCAGGCAGGCAATGGCGCTTGGCCATGTTGCCCTTTGCGGACATGCGCCGTCCTCAGTGTGGCCTCACTCCAGAGGACGTTTGGACCCGAGGCCTTCCGTTTCTGGGCACATTCCAGCCACATAGGGGCGGCGTGCGACGTCATGAAGGCTTCTTTCGTAGGGATCCATTTGTTGTTCGGGCGGCGATTTTTTTCTCAATGTGCAAAAAGTTGCCCGGTGCCAGATGGTTGGCAGTGCCTTTGGCTCAATATTTGAGGGCCCATGCTTGACAGCAAACAAGAGCTCTTGGGGCCTGGGGCTTGCACAAACAATGGTCGTTCCACTGCTCGTACAGGCCACATTTGCGACTTTGGCCTCAGCTACAAATGTAGGGCAGTGACAGCACAGCTAGAGCTTAGGTTGAACCACAGCAGCGCGCCTGAAGTGGATTGGGACGTGGTCCAGACGAAGGAGGGATAGACAAACTTCCAGTCCCCTTTCCACTGGCATGTAGCCCCTCTTCAGTTGGAGTCTTTGCACCGCATTTTTCCAAAGCAAATGCAGTCAACTAGGGCAAGAAGGCCAAGAATGCCTGAGAGGATTTCTGGGGCACGAGGAATAGTGCAGGTAGTACCTTCATAGAAACTTCCGAATGTAGTTTCAATAGGGTGCGGTTGAAGCCCTTAGCCAGTGGGGCACAAGGCTTGCCCTGCTTTGTACCACGTTGCACAGACTGGCAGCATGGAAGCCGCCTCAAAAATCACCTAGAGCAAAGCTGTCTTCCAGGACCCCAGGACCCCGGCCAGGTTCCATGTTGGGAGGGTGCAGAAAGACGCCGCGGGGCTAGGAGGGCCTCTGCGCCGTCTTCCGCGCGTGTCGGGATGCGGCCAAGGGGTCTGCCGGGGGCCTTGGCACAGGAGAAGCCCAAGGAGTATTTTCGAATGACTTTTAATGTTTAAGCCCCAAAAATGGCTTCGGTTTTCCTTTTGGTTTCCCGTCAAAACCAAAAAAGGGGGTAGTGTAAGGACACACACACCGCACCTCTGGAACCTGATCCCCAGGAAGCTGCCCTGCTAAAAACCTAGGATTGGTGGCAAAGATCGCCGGCATGAGGTGGCGTTCCAAGTGTCTCTATTGAGGGTTGTTGCGATACTGGAATTTGCACCCTGGACAAGTGACCCAACGTGGATGAAACCTGAATTTCCTTTGAAAGATGGTTTACCTACTTCTTACGTGACTTTCTGGCTTCGCCTTATAGCTATGGTCCCAAACGCTTCATTTTCTGGTCTTTCGGGCAAATGAGGTGGTGTCTAGAAGATGAAAAAAACGAATAGGGTTTAAACCTAATCGACTGAGTCTGAGTTTTGGGGCGCGACTGGAATTCTATTTGGTGTTGGGGGACAATATCCTAGCGGGCTGACCAACTTGAGAATACTAAGCGGCCTTTTTTAGAGGATTGTGGTCTTCCACAACAGCTCTGTCCACTTTCATGAGTATTGGAAAGAGGGCATGTCATGACCCTGTTTGCAAGCAGATCATGGCTGGCTTCGACGCAAATCTCAAATTTTCCCTGGATGATCGGGTGGCGCCATTTGCAGAAATATGCTTTGCCACCAATTCTTCGCGGCTGCATGCGAGGCAGTCCTGTTTGGTGAGTGACCTTTGATTCCAGCAGCTGAAACAGCCCACTCCAATCCCAGAGCAAGGGCCCAATTGTCAGGCTGATTGAAGACGGCCTGTTGATCAAGCATATGGCTGTGTACTTGAAGCAAGTTTCCACTCGGGCATCACCTTCTGTTTGCCCTGGGCCACGTGGAGAAGAACTTCCAGTCAGCATCTGTTGGGGGCCGCTCCTCCCACGGGGGCTCGCTCGGCTGCCAGGAGTTGCACATCAGCTACAAGCGGGCCGCCTCCGCGCAGGTAAGGGGCGGGGAGGACTTTCAAATGCAAGTGTGTGTCTGTGTGCATGTGCCTGTATCTCTTCCTCTCTGTCTCTCGATCTCTCTATCTCTCTTTCTCCCTCTCTCTCTCTCTCTCTCTCTCTCTGTCTTTTCATTTTCTCTGTGTCAAACATAAGTTAGACCATGTTATGCCCTTCCAACTGTGTGTTCTCCAAAATGGGGTAGCCCGCACACCCCCTACATTGGTTTCATTTTAGTTCCGGGTGTTGCGTATTTGGCTGCCATGTTTATTTGCGCGGGGGAGCAGTCTACTCATGCCTTTTCATGGTTGTTGAAAGGACACATTTTCAAAAGTTGTGCTTGGAAGGGAACCAGCAACGGCGGAGCAAATCAAGTGAAAGGACAGGGTACTCGTTTTTGTCCCCGGTCAAAATAGGAGACCCACAACACGGCAGCTTGTCTTTTGGTTTCCCTTGAAACCACGCTCAACACCGCTCCGCCAGTGGCCCTGCAGCCGAACTTCAGCCTTTCAGCGCGCGCCGCAGTAGATTTCCCGACCACCGTTCAGGGCAGGGGATCCATGTTTTTGTTTTTTGTGGGATCGCTCTCCCGGGAGGCCTTCTTCGCCACCTATGGCTTCATTGAGGACTCGCAGAAAGTGACCCCCAGCGAGCTGAGGTGTGGAGCACGGTGGCTGAAGGGAAGGCAGACCTTGAAGCGAGCCGAAGGGCTAGCACAAGCTTTGGAAAACGTCCATGTTATGACTGGTTTATCAATTTGGCGCCATCTCTTGACGGTCCGCGGTTCGGCTTTTCAGGTTTCGTTTTTTGGAAATGTGTGTTCCAAAAAAGGTGTTTCGAGCCAAAAGCTTTGAGTGGCACCTGCAAAAAACGTGGCTAGACCAGATTTAAGAGGGAAGTTGTCAAACGTGGACCATGAATCCCCTAAATGATGTCCAGCAGAGGGTCCAACCATTTAAAGTTCAGCGGCTGGCTGCTTGAACATGTCGCAGGCTGGAACCCTGGAGCGGGCCAGGCGCGGCTGATATTGGGTGAATGGGTTGGAAGAAATGGCTAGGACCGATGCTTCGCACATCTGGTGCAAGGGACCCATTTGTTAGAATTATTATGTTTAGGGTCCCTGAGATACGGTTGACTTTGAAACGTTGGATGGGTGGGGCCTGGGTGAGACTGGCTGCCTGGGAACAGTACTCCCCTACAGAGGAACATGCAACCCAAAGGGGGTGTGAGTCCCCCAAAAGGAGTTTTCTACAAAGGGTGTTTTTTTGGGTTCCATGTAAATTTGCACGTGATTATTTTCTTGCTTGTCCATGCCTGTTGTTGGTCCGAGGGACGATTGCCTTTCTCTGTCAGGTCAGGGGGGGACAGCAGCAACCGGGGTTTTATTTTTTTTCTTTGTTTTGTCTATACCTTCTTGGGAAAATACACTAAGAGTGTGGGGGGGGGTTCGATAGATTCAAATTGGCATGCCAATCTTTTTCCCGCAAAATCCACAAAGGGACAAAGTGTTGGCGACAAGCGAGCAAAGTTCGTCCGGCTTGCGACTGCTGGAGCAGGAAGCTGATGCATGGGTGGGAACAAAACGTGGATCAAAGGACGGTGCTGTCAGAAATTTTTGAGACGACATTCTCGAAAACAGTCTTGCACGCCAAGTGCACCCTCTTCCAACCATCATTTAACTGGATAGGAAGCGTTTTCAGGAAGACCCCACTTGTTCAAACACCCGTTTTTCAGCTTCCATTGCAGGAAATAAAGATAGGATTCTTCTTGGGTGTACGGCAAATGGGTCGAAAGACATGGCAGGTGCGGGCGAGACGGTGTCTGCGCTCTCTGTGGCTTCCCTGCGGCACCTGCTGAGTCTCTTCCGTGCACAGGATCCGAGCAAAACGGGCAGAGATTGTTTCAAATTGCCGAATTTCAATCCTAGGGGTGCTTATCGGGACAAAATTAACAAATGGACTTTCAATTTATTTGAGCGTGTGACAAAAGCCGACAACCCTGCCGCTGCCGTCTACTGCGACACACCTTTTTGCCATCGAACAGCCTTTTTGCAGCGAAAACACAAGGTGCTGAAATTTAGCATTTCAACACATAGCATCCAAACCTTCGTGCTTCCCCAAAATCCGACAAGCCCTCTTCTGGCCTTGGAGAATTGGGACAACATGCTCGATTGCCTTTGTGATTTATCTTTGAAACAAAAACAGGTTGTCTGAAATGGCTATGAATTCTGATGAGACCTGCTATCCCAAATTGTTGGTGGCCACCCCTGCCCCGAAATGTGACTTCTCCCTTGCAAACAAGCGACCCAAAGAAGCGACCCCCCCAACTTTGGGGTAAGCACAAACGACCAATTCATGTGGTTTTGTCTCAGGATAATTTGAAACCCTCTATTTTGTAGTTTGGAAATGTTTTGAAGCGAAGGCAGGAACCCAACCATCTGCAGACCTGGTTCCTTTGAGAGACACCCAAAGGCGAGGCTAAAACCACCGCAGTGGCAAACCATACCTGTATTTCCTCTTCAAAACAGATTGGACAAGCGTTGGGGGGTCCTAAGTGTGGTCAGCCGAAGCCAAGCAGCAGATCAGTGTGACGCTGACCAACCAGTGGAGCAGATTCTGGGCTTGTTCAGCATCCTTCTCAGCTGGTTGCAGACTGAATATGGAGGGAGAGTGACTTGCGGCGGCCAACACACGTGGGTGGGGTTCTGGGTACTCCCCCTGCAAATTAAGAATCCAAAAAGGGGGGGTCCCCAGAAATGATGGTTTTTTGGGTTCGATGTCAATTTGCTGGGGAGAAATTTCAATTTTTGGCCGCACTCTAAGTGGCGCACCGTTTCTTTTTCTCTCTTGGCGCAGGAGGTCGGCGCAGAGTTTGCGGCTGCTCGCTTTCCGCTGCCCCTCGGAAGGGAGTTAGGAGCCACAATCAAAACCCGGGTAAACCGGGTAAGCTACGGTGAATAGGGTGCAGCCGCCCTTTGGGTTCTTTACAGGTTGTCATTGTGACTCAGTTGTTCAGTGGCGCTCTTGGATGATCCACTGGAAGCAGTCAACCGCAAAAGGATCCCTTTCTTCCCCGGGGTCGGGCGCGTCAGGAAGAAGCAGTTCAGCAAGACGCAACTACCGATGACCAGCCGCATCGCTGTTTTGGCACGTTGATGTCATTGCATCCCCAGCAAGGCACAATGGGTGCAAACTGAGAACCAAGGCTGAAACAAAACAAATTCTGATGAATATGGGGTTTGGCATTTTAGAGCTAGGGGAATCCGCCACTTTCTTGGCACGCTCGGTGCCTTGCCCCAAGGTCGCAAGCGAGCCCCAGCCTCAACAGGGAGCGGTCAGCGGATAGTTTTGGAACCCACGGAAGATTCCCTGGCTTTGCGGCATGTTTGAACACGTTTCTTCCGGAATCTGAATCACAGCCCGGTATAGACGTATTCTGGGGATGAATCAGAGATCTAAGGTATCCCTTTGTTCTACTTTCAGCGGGCCGCAAATGAATGTGTTTGGGTTTCTTGTCTTTGCTTTAAAGATGGCCATGCAATCCTTTCAGCTTCTTTCAGCTTGAGCCGTGTGCGTCGTGTAAAGTCCTTTGTGAAATCTCCGCTCACAAAAGCGGAGTCTGACCAGGCCTCTTGGACGTCAGACACAGCCTTCCAGGGGTCCTCTGTCGGCTCCCTCTTGAGTGGGAACCTGGCAGCCTGACTGGGCGGGATCAAGTCTCAGCAACCTCTTTGGGGCTTCTTTAGCTGGAGGCATGTAAATCCTCCGAGCGTGCGGCCAGAATCCCTTCGCTTAGGGAACGCAGCCCATGTTTCCCTCCAGCGTTTTTTTCCCAGCTCAGGGAGAAAGGTTGGGTATGCTATTCCAAGGTCATGTATGTCATCTATGTATATATATATATGTATATATATATATATCTACACATATATACAGGAATGTCATGTACGTCACAGTCATGTATGTCATCCATGATCCATGTATTTCACGTGTCTACCATGGCATGTCTCGACTCATGGAAGGCGACCAGCTCGCTTAGGCGAGTTGGCGGCCCTGACCAAGCTGCGCTCCTGCCTTCGGGATCGCCGGGCGCCCCAGATCGAACGCGGATCGGGTTGGACGGTCAGTTTGCCGAGGAGTAGATGTCCAAGCCATCAAACACGTCAGACTCAGACGGCCAGTTTCACATGAACTTTTCGGGACGTCCCGTTTGAGCTTGAGAGTCCCACGCTGGCAGGAACGAAATGGGATTGGATGGAGCTCAAAGGCAAAGAGCGTGGAAAACCATCCCTTGGTAGGTTTCAATCAGCAGCATCTTGAGGGCTAAGGACTCAAGCCCACATGGCAAGAGCTTCGTCTCGGTGTCCAGTTTGTTAAAATTAAACCAAACCGGGGTCTCTGTAAATCACTCGCCAGGCGTTGAGGTTAATGGTTATTTTCATACACGCGCTCCAATGCCTCGTCTTGGCTTCCATTGCCATCTCCCGCCTTTCTTTTCACACCTACGCTCCTGGGGCAGAAACAACGTTCAGGAAGGCACAGGTGCAGAATTGCCATTGATTTGAATAGAGAGACCCCTCAAAAGTGGTTGCAGACAGAACTCCCCACCTAAATGTGTCCACCAAAGGGACCCCCCGTTGAAATTCATACCCAACTTGCAATCACATTTTCAGGGTCCCCTCTGTCGCCATCCCGAGCAAATCGCAGCCTCCTTGGGCCCCTCATTGAGCGAGCGCTTTTGAGAGCTTCTTTCAATGACTCAAGTTGGGTCAATGTGTGACCAAGCACCTTAATTTGATGGGCGCCACCGACAACTCACGCACTCAAAAGTCTCAAAGGGAACCCCAACTCGTTTGATGTTTGGACTATTCTCCAAGAAGTATGGGTGGACCCCCAAACTTGTGCTTTTCCTGTTGTTTCCCTTTAAGCCAACCTCCACAAAGGGCTCACTCCAAAAGCGCACCCATATTTTATCCTTGCGGGATCGGGCGCGAGGCCTCGCGTCCGCGGAAGCCGCAGAAGCCGTGGAAGCGGAGGCCGCGGACGCCTCGGACCACAAGGGCAATGGGTTTGGTGTCCGTTGGTTTCACCAGGGACCAAATTTCTACCTTTGCGACACGGTCTTTGGAGCAACCCCGAATAACGACGGGCGCCCTGTTGTCTGAGTTGGCACTTGGCTCGGGTTCAAGGACTGGCCAGTGGGGCGGTGCGACAGATCAGCCTCAACCTTTGCTTTGTTGTTTGGCTTCCCTCAAGAACGCCAGTCCGCGGCATCAACCGGCCGCTGGAGAACGCGGCGTTGGCCCCAATGGTCGAGCAAGCAGGCGAGCCAGTGCTGGCAACGCGACGCGGCTGCCAGCGACCATGCTTGCAACATCGCTGCTTGCCCCGTCCGAATCAGGTGCCGCCTTTTAGATGCCGCATAAGGTCACTCCATTACCCAGCCGTCCGAATGAATGCTCCTTGGAGGCGGCTTCACACGCCTACAAGCTCGGGAGGGCCCCGAAGTGTCCAAACAGCCAGCTGTTTGCCCCGTCTGAACCAGCGTGATCCAGCAGTCTTAGCTGTTGGCGGTTTAGAAGTGCGCAGGTCTTGGATCACATGCGATCTGGCGGCCCGGGCTTTTGGCTGAGCCAAGTGCGCATCCGTTGAATCAACTACGGCCGACAAAGTCCGCGAAAAGCCAGGCACAGTTAAGCTAATGGTGGTTGCTTGGGGCAGAACATGTTGCAAACTGCTAGATCGGCAAACGCAAGAACGCTTGTTGGGTATCAACATGTAGCAACATTTCAGGCTTCAACAGCAAACGCATGAAGTAGCAAGCCGCTACGGCAGTTTGGCATGCTGGGGCGCAGGCAAGAACTACATAGAGGAAGAGTTAACAAACACCACAAGTGGCCTTCCCCAGAAGGGGAGGGAGTGAGGGCAGGGAAGCAAGAAGGCAAGAAAGCGAGGAATCGGCCGCCGGCCGTACCCTCCGAGCCTGAGGTTGGTGCCGTGGTGCGGCTTCGGGAGGCCGACACTTTGGCGTGGCGCAGGTGCGGGCGACTGCGCTTTTACAGGGCGGAGCCCTGGTTTCGACATGTGGGGGTTGATCAAAAGGTCCCGCACATGGAATGACCATTGGGAAACCACCAAACACCTTGACTTTCCCCACAAAACGGGAATAGTTGCACATGGTCATTTGGGGGCAAACAATTATTGATCAACCCCAATGTAGCCGCAATTGCTTAGAAAACATCCTTTTGGTTGGTTCAACAATTTCGGCCCAAACCTACAACTAAGCCTTGTGATATCACAGTGGGCCATTGGGTGATTACGAAACCCACGCCGGGGATGGATGAAGCCAATCCCAACTGGTGCAAGAGTTTGTCCATCTACAGTATCCTTTCGCATGTGCAGGGGCCTGAAAGGCATCCTTTGGACTACTTGGAATGCAAAGCAACCACTGGCTAGAGCCAGACAGTTGAGACTTGAGCTGCGGCTCTGATCCTATGGATGCCTGTGCCCCCCCCGAGAGACGGTGGCCAACGCCAACACCTACTCCACGTTACCAACGATCGCTGTTCCGGATTGACCATCGAACTAGGTGGCTGACCATGCAACCTTAACTTGAATCAAATGGTGCCATGTGCCATGTGCCAAGCAGGGCATTTCGGAAATGAGCATCATCACATGAGTCTTTCCGCAAGAACCAGATTCCTAGACGTGTCGCTGTTGTCTTACAGACTGTCTACAACAGGCCGGTGAGCCGGAGAGACCATATGAGGTGTAGCCACAATATCCGGTGGTCTATGTTCCGCTTGGAACGGACATGGGGGAGCTCTTTAGATTTGCGTGCAAACTCACTTTCTTGATCCATGGCCTCTTTGGGTACGCTTCATATTCAAGGATGTGCATGTGTGGCTTTTTGGAAGCAGATCGGAGCTTTCTGTCACGCTTCAGCTGGTGCGACCAGGCACACTGCACTCCCTTGGGTCAAACCAGGAGAGAGCTTTATGTGTTACGGGTCACATTTTTGAGGGCCTTTGCTCATGCAGGAAAGCTTTGGTGCAGAAGTTGATGCGCAGTTGAATGGCCACCAACATGTTTGAGTCCATAAATGACTATCAGCAGCAACCAGTGATGCATACCAAGTTTTTTTTCAACTGACAAAAAGCAGGACGGTGTGCACAGCTTCGATAGCAACCTTGGGCGCACCTTTCTTGGAGTTCCCTGCTGGTGCAGCGAGCAATCATCCTTCACCTGACTTTTCTCCCTGCCAGTGGCTGGGGCTCATTCTCGTTTATGTACCGAGTCTTTGGCTCAACAGACGCCCTCGGTCGAGCCGAGAGCGAGCCATAGGCGGCATGAAGGAGCCGAATTTGCCGGGGAGTTGGGTTGGCCCCAAAGTTTTTTGCGATGATGCAAGGGCCTTTCCGTTGATGTTATGTGCAGAGGCTAAAATTGGACGGATTGTTGGGTTCTTCGTCCTTGCTTTTGCCACCAAGCTCCCAGAAACAAGCACGGAACTTGAAAGAGGGTCCCTGAAAGATGGGCTTGGGGCCTCTTCGGCTCCATTGTGGGTGGATTTCTCGGCTTTCTTTTCAGACCAACCGGGAGGGGGTGCCAACTCAAAAAACGGCGCACCCATTTCCCCCAACTCTTTGACTGGTAAGCAAGACATGGGTAATTGGCCGTGTTGAGGAATCGGAAGGGGACCTGTAGACAATTGGCAACCGAGTTGCCCACTGATTTCTTTGGCTTACTTTCTGCTTCTGTCTATTTTCATTGTTATTTTGGCTCCTTTTGGGTTCCTCCCGTTCGTCCAAGGTAGTCAACCAGTGTCCAAGTGATTTTTGTCGGGTTCTGGATTTACGTTTTGGGTGTTGCCGCCTGGCACCTTCAGGCTTGGCGCACCCAGGTGAAACCGCCCATGATGGTTGTTCAGGGATGGGCCAACCTGCTGTTCAAGACATGTCTAAACACATGGGTATATTCTGGTCGATTCTTTTTCGAGGGTGCCCGCTTTGGGTGGTGTCAAAGGTATACCACCCATTTTGAGGGTTTCCCTATTTTGAAGCATACCCACTTGTTGTGTGAATGTTTTCCCTTGAAAGTCTGGCGCAAACAAATTTAGAGACCCAACTACCCAACCCTGGGTTCTGCAGGAGGGCTTGCTGCCGTCCTCGGACCCGTCGCTGGGCACACTGATATGGAACTTTCTGGCGCTAACCTCAGTTCAAAAGGTTCTAGAGTTGTGCCCAGGTCGCGAGCCTTTCAACATGCGGGTCTTATGCCATTTGGAGGAGTTGGTCTTACGAAACCGCGAACCATTGGCGTTGTATGTTTTTTTTTTCTCGTCTTTTTTTTGGAGGGGGGTGGGGGGGGTGGTATGGCTTTGAACTCAAAGGGTCTTGGCCCGCCTGTGAGATGCGTCTCGAAAAGGGCGCAGGTGCAAGCCACCCTCGGAACAAGCGACATTTAATCCTGCGCTTCAGAGTACAACAGCAAAAGAAGCTGCCTGTCCTTTCGGTTCTGCATGCTGAACGTTTGAACTGCCCAACGAGCTTGTCATTCAAGGCACCCGACGGTTGTCCTTGCCAGATTGGCTTGACAGTGATTGAAGCCCCACAACTTCTTGATGCCTGACGTCGTGTGCTGCCACGCTCTTCAAAAGTGCTTGACTACTTGTGCGCGTGCAGCTGCGTGCAGCTGCGTGCAGCTGCGTGCAGCTGCGTGCATCAGAGGCATGTGTGTGTGTGTGGGTTTTACGCTGGCCCAACGCTACAACCCACTGCGCGAGCGCCTGCAGACAGCGCTTCAGATTGTGTGCGCCGTGCTGCTTTTGAACACACTTCCCACAGCCTTAAGAACAAGGGTCCAGAAAAAGACTCACATTGTGATTCCATTGTCCCATCGTGGGTGGTTCGGTCCGTTGCGCCTCAGGTGTTGGGTGCCACAGCCTTCGGGGGCCCGCCAGTGCACATCGGCATGTTCCGGGCGCGGTTTGTGGAGCAGCCGGGGTGCCCGGTTTGGGGGCTGAACCTTTGGGCACCTGGTGGCTTGGCTGCCTGGCCGGCAGATTGTATGTAGATTCAACTCCAAGGGCCAGCCCAAGCAAAACTCCAGTCCAAATCCACAACTGAAGTCAAAGGCAGCTGAGTTGAACCGCTCTGCGGTAGGCCGTGACGCTTGATTTGGGGCCCCATTGACACTTGTTGAATGGGAGGCCCCTTTTGTGACAAGCTGAACATAGGAGCTTCCTCGTGCTGTTCCTTTTGCCGTTGCAGCGTGATTGCTCGTGGGCTTGATTGAGTTTGCCACGGCACGCAGTCCCTTGCACAGCAACTATGAAGGAACTACTTCCTTTGAGGCTGGTAGACTGGAGCCCACGCCAGGTAGGAGCTGCAGAGGCCAAGACGGCTACTAGCTTCCTAAAACGCTCCAAGCCAATTCCCACTTGTTCAGCAACACCATGTGTCGATCTCAAAACCTTTTGCTAGAGCCACTGAACACCTGAATCAGAGCACCCTGAGGCTTATGGAGGACCCAGGACTAAACCACACTGTACCCCAACTTGCTTTAAACAGGGCCTATTTGGGGTGTGAGTTGGCACCTGCGAGGGGACAAAACCATGGGCGGGTTTGGTCTTTCAGAATGGTCAACCCAGCAAAAAGTCTCCATGGAAACTTCAGGGCAAGCTGACCCCCCAGCCCCAACCCCCCCCCCCCCCACGCCCGTCCAGCGTTGTCGCAGCGAGGTATGGGTGGCTGTCCAGCGAGCGCTTCGCTGAGCTCTTCGCCATGGCCAACTGCCTGCCTGGACCATCCAGCACCCAGGCGGGGTCCCAGACCTGGTTTGGCATTAGTAACCCTGAAAATGGAGGGGTTCCGCTTGGTTTGCCCAAGCGAGCCCAAAAAAACACCCTCAAAAAACAGACACCTGGAGGTCAATGCATGTCACATTTCAGAGATAACTTTAGGAAAGCGAAGCAAACCTGTTTTTTGCCAGCTGAAAGCTATGCGGTCGATAGGCCCAAGTAAGCTCCAGAGCGGGTCAGAGCGGCTCTGGGGGTTTTCGCGTGCCAGAAGCGTGCCAAGAAACTGCTGTTGGGGATGCCACCTTGGCATTTCCTTTGGGGGGAGATGTCCCTTTCAATTCACAAAGCTTAGATGGGGCTGTCCTTTCTTTGGCGCTGGAAACCCGCTTTTATATGACGGCACACCCAAAATTGTAGCCACAGAGGTCTTCTGGTATGTGAGCAACTGACAACATTAGGAGTCTACAGGTAGTTTGGGGAGATGAGAAGGGGACACCCAAAGTACCCACAAAACCAGAAAGTCCACCCAATTACCGAGCCCGTTTGCTCTTGGACAAACAATATTGTTCAGGGCTCATATGTCCCAATTGGAAAGGATAAAACTTGTCATGGCCCTTCATAGGTGTTTTCTTTGAACGGTGCAGGGCTTGGCACATACTGGAGGAAGATGGAAGA
>CAUJNA010000424.1:1158112-1210612 GCA_963377175.1 Effrenium voratum | reverse complement strand
CGCTCGATTTAGGTGGACCTTATACGTGCGTTGCTCCCAAAAATGAGACGCTTCCACAGGGCTCGAAAGCCAGCTCTGCCCGTTCGGTGCCGGCGCCATGGCGTGCGTCCGCCTGTCCAGTGGCCGGGAGGTCATGACGGCGGAGGACTTTGCGGAGTGGTGGGCAGAGCAGCAGCCGGTCAAGAATCGGCTTCCGCCGGCTGGAACCCCCCCCCCCCGTTTTCGTGTAAGCATGTGTTTCCTTTTTTGCTGGGCCTCAATTCTGGGGGGAAAAAACAACAACAACATACATTCTTTCTTGGAAGGGGTTCACAAGGGGATGCGACAAACGCCATCTCCCTTTACATTGACTTCCCGTACTCAACCAGCCAAGAAACAGTTGGGCGCCTTTTTGTTTGAAACCTGGGCCACTCAGGCGGGAGGCGCGCGCCAACGGGGTGTGCTTCCTCGATAAATTGCGGCGACAGGTGGCGAGCCGCATGCAGCTGAGCCATTTCCGGCGGCTCAGCGTGGTCCGCGGAGACCAGGTGCTGAGCGCAAAGAGCCCCTGGGCTCCCGACGACTTCGTGGCTGTCCTGCGGCCGCTGGCGGAGGCAAGTGAGGTCGCGTTGCCCGATTTGGCGCTGACCTTTCTGAATGCGAATGTTTTGGCTTTTCTTCGCGTGGGTGTGTCAAAATGCGGGGCTTCCCAAAACCGGATTTCGGGCTTCCTGTTGGTTTCCCTTCGAAACCCTCCCAAACAGGGTATCGAGCCTCGCCTCAAAAAAGAGGAGCCATCCATGTTTTCTTCTTCCAGCAAACATATTTATTTTCTTGCCGATCCCTCGTCTCTGTCTGGCCCAGGAATCGGAACGCGAGTTCTTCGAAGTTGCCCGGCAGGGTGATGTTGCGCGGCTAGTGCAGCTGCTAGAGATGCCCAAGGACCCGGACACCTTTTGCGGACGAAGGGAGTTACTGGGCCAAGTAGCAGGGTTTGTAATTTTGTTTGGGGGTACAGGGATGGTTTGCGTTAGTTATCCTTTAAATCCAACCTCAAAAAGGTACCCTCAAACAAGACACACCCAGCAACCCTGATTTGTAATTTTCCCCCAAAAAACAGAACAAGTCATCAGGTCGTCTGCCCTGCACGTGGCCGCAGCACACGGGCATTTGCAGCTGGCACAGTGCTTGCTGGAGGCTGGAGCTGACAAAGACCGAGGCAACAAGGATGGCTGGACTCCGATGCACTTCGCCGCGCACTTCGGTCATCTGGAAGTGGTGAGAGCTTTGCTGGAAGTGGGTGCCGACAAGGATAAGCGCATCGATTCCGATTTCGCACCTATGCATGTTGCTGCACAGAACGGGCACTTCGAAATCGTGCGTTCCCTGCTTCAATCTGGTGCCAACAAGGACCGGGGAACAAAGGATGGTTGGACACCGATGCACTTCGCGGCCCAGAACGGCCACCTGGAAGTGGTGCATTGTTTGCTGGAAGCTGGTGCCAACAAGGACAAGCCCAGCAATGCTGGCTTCGTGCCTTTGCATGTTGCTGCGCAGAACGGCCATGAGGCAGTTGTGCATTGCTTGCTGAAAGCTGGTGCCATCAAGGATAGCTGCACCGCGGCTGGTTTTGCACCAATGCATTCGGCAGCAAAGAACGGGCATCAGGAAGTGGTTTGTTGCTTGCTGGAGGCTGGTGCCAACAAGGACAGGGGCAGCACAGCTGGTTATACGCCCTTGCTTGTTGCCGCAGAGAACGGCTATTTGGATGTTGTGCGTTGCTTGCTGAAAGCTGGTGCCGACAAGGAGCAGGGAAGCGCGGATGGCTTTACGCCTCTGCATGTTGCTGCACATGCCGGCCATTTGGCAGTTGTTTGTGAATTGCTGGAAGCCGGTGCCAACAAGCACGCGGGCAGCAATGCTGGCTTTACCTCTTTGCATGTCGCTGCGCAGAACGGCCACGAGAACATCGTGCGATGCCTGCTGGCAGCCCGTGCCGACAAGGACAGTCGCAGTCGGGCCGGTTCTACGCCGATGTATGTCGCTGCGCAGAACGGCCATCCCGACATTGCGCAGAGCTTACTGGCCGGCACACACCCGAGCAATGCTGGCTATGCACGTGAATTCTGCTGTCGGGCATGGACCACTTTGGCCGGATGCCCATGCATGCCACTGTTTTCGGGGGTTTAAACTCACGGAAGCTGACGTGCGAGGGGTAGAAATGCGGTTGATACCTCCAATGGTGGTCTCCCCCCGAACAGCCAAGACTTCAAGAGAGAGTTCCATTTGTTTGTTTCTTCGGACATCGGGGCATTGTATCACAGCCAGACTTGGCTTTGGCCTTGCAACTTTTGTCCTCTCGGGATTGTGCGATCCTACTGTTGACACCAGCAAACAGTTTGCTGTGTGTCTGAGTCTGGTCAAGAATCTGCAATTTACTTTGCACAAAGGCAACAATGGATTGTGGATTTCGGAGAGGGCGCCCATCGGGTGCTTTTTGCAGACGAGGGCAATCATCCCTTGTTTTGTTGAACTAGTTGCCTGTCCGTGCTACTGTCAACTAGACAATCCAGTCCGCCCCAGGCATCATTTCACGTTGTCATTTGGGGTTAACAGGATACCCGCAAGAGGTCTGCGGTTCGTAGTTGTTTCCCTTGAGGCCACGTTTCCCAAAGGCCAGTTTGACAGCTCAAGGGGACACCCACCGGCTTGCGTGGCCGATTTGCACATGCTACCTGAGGTGACGGCGGACGTGGAGATGACGCCAGCCAAGGATATTGGCAAGTCAGGCGTGGAAGATGGGCTCATCCACTTTCCACCCTCATCTCCATCCTCATGCTTGTCCTGCTCCCTGTCCTTATTTCCGTGCTCATCCTCATCCTCATCTCCATAAGCATGCCAGCCAGTTAGACTTGAGCCTAACATGTATCTGCCACAGCACTGGGCTCCAATACCTACACACTTCAGTTTTACTTCGTGTTCGTTTTGGGGTAATGCACATTAGGTTTGAAGGGTGAAGGAGGAGTGCAACCTCCGCTCTGGTTGATCTACATTTTAGTTTCAAGGGGTAGGGGACCGCCACCCCTCCGAAGTTAAAGGACCCAAAAGTTTAGAATGGGGTTGTAAACGCAGTCATGATCACAAGATAATTGCGTACTTACTGAGCCCCTTCGTTCTGTGAGGACTCTTCAAATTCAGATTTCATTGAATCCTTGAAGATCGTGCCATGAGCTGCAACTGTCTCAAGATCAGGCTCAGTCTACAGGAAGCCCGTCGGTTTGTTTCGGCGTGTTTGGACCAGATACTCAGTTTCAGGGTTCCTTGTTTGGAGCGCCTCATTCCTAGTCTGACCCCCTGGCAAGGTGTGTTTGGGCAGCCTTGGCGTCCCCACAGGTGGTCACAGGTGTTTCTCATTCTCGGACCCTCAAAAGTCGGGTTGGTTTCCTTTTGGTTTCCCTTCGAAGCAATCCTCCAAAAATGGGACACCCTCGAAAAAGAGGAGCCGCACCCACAGGGCTGGTCAGAAACCGCAGGCATGCCGATGCCGCTGGCTGTGGGCATCTTCCTGCTGCATCTCGGCCGAAGCTTCGGACAGCTGAGGGGAAATCGTGGATTGATCCAATCGGGGAACGCATCACACGGATCTTTGCAGCAGTATGTTCCCCAAACGGGCCGACGATGACCTTTTCCGTTTGACTGAACCGTGAAACCTTTTGGCGGGTCTTGGTCTGGACAATGGTTGATGTCAATGGTAACGTCTTAGATCCTTGTTTTCTCTTTGAATGATGGTGGTGGTGGAACATATTCAAATCTTAGGTTTGGGGTTAAACATTCATCAGGGTCGGGCGGTCGGGCTAGTCGATCTGGTTGGCACTCGCTGGAATCTGCCGTCATTTCCATCAGGCAGAGACTGGATGCACCCACACAAGATGCTGCAGGGATGTGTACCCTTAGACACAGTTCCGTCATCCACCCCAAAGGAAACCCTGATGTTGAACCATTATGACTGTTCCTCAACCCCCCAATCTCCGTGCCTCCGGCCACTAGCCGCTTTCTCCTGGTGCGATTTTGAACATGGCGGGTTTTAGTTTGTCCCTTTCTGCTTCAAAGAGGTGGTTTATCTACATCCCAACTGGTGCCGATCGGAGCGGATTTTGTCCATCCACTATCCCACTTCGGCATCACAAGGGTTATTTTCCACCAGGGCTGGGCAAATACGGTCAAACAAAGAGCACAAACAAGATCTTGTTTAAGCAATGACGGTTTAAGCATGTTTAAACAAGGATCTCGTTGTGGTGAGTGTTTTCGAGTGTTTTGTCAGAGGTACGGCGCGGTGGCTGCCTTCACGATTTGGCGGGACACCTTCGCGAATGACTTCGTGATGCCCTTCCTGACAGCAGGCGGAGCGGTGCTTTTCATCTGCGGTTTCCGGATTGGGAGCTGGAAAGATCATTTGGGGCGCTCTTACTTTCAATGCATCCAGTTCTTGCGGTTTCTGGATTCGGAGCTTCATGTGCCCGAGGGTGGATCGGGCTCTATCTAGATATGTTGCAGGCTTCCATTCCTTGCAATGATATGGGACTGTCTACCTCTTTTGAGGCTACCCTTTTTTTGGGGGTTGTTTTCACGGGAACCAAAACGCTCAGTTGCCCAAAGCCGACCTTTTGACCTTGTGGTTTTCTTGTTTTGGTCCATATTTAGTCAAGGTTTCAAAAGGCTAACCTTTGATTTCCAAGTCCCTTGGGCAAGTGAGAAGGACATCACTCTCGCTTTTTGGGGTCCACAATCTTGAGCCAAACCCATAGTTGGTATTCGGCACAAAGCGGGGTTCGATTTGGACGGCTGCTTACCCCCTCCAGGCAGTGCGAAGTGGAGATGTGCAACCAAGTTTAGGTGTCAAAATCCGGGACCCTTCAAAACTAGGTGCGTATGAGAGTGTTGGGTGCGTGTGTGCTGCTCGCATGTGTTCATTTGTGTACCCCCCCATGCCTTGTGTTCACGCCATTGTAGATGATGGCGAGATGGCCATCCAAGCAAAGGTGGCTACTGCTTGTGACCTCTTGGGGGCTGCACAATGTGGGAAGCGCAGCTTTTGTTAGCTGCCTGAACAGAGACTGCCGCGGAGTGGAAGTCTAAGCAATGTTTGTAAATCACGCAGACATGAAGAACACTTCAATTGGGCCACATGCGTGTGAAGATCGGCAGATTTGCTGCAATTGTTTGAGGCTTGTCCGCTTGCCCCAGTACAGGTCCCTCAGAGTTCCAATCCCTAATTCAACCGCCAACAGTGGACGTTTTGCTGAAATGCGGTGAAACTGTGGATGGACAAAACCCGCTTCACATCCCATTTTGTACATGTAGTTCATCCATCCCAACTGGTGCCGATCTCCATCGACTAACCCACCTTGGTATCACAAGCGTTTTTTTTCATCAGGGTTGGGCAAAAATGGTTTAAACGAACAACACCAAGAAGATGTTGTTTACGCAATAGCATCCCACAGAATGAGCGAGTTGCAAAAGCGGATTGTGTTCGGAGGTATGTTCGTGTGGGGCGGCGGCCCCGTAGTCCTGCCCATGCTGATGACGTGCCTGGGACATCGACCGTGCGGCATGTGTGGCCTTTGCGTGCCCTCTGAGCCCTAATCTTTGAAGTGGCATGTCTGTGAATTGTCGTAGGGACCCTCGGGTGGACATCATTGGGGTGGGGATTTATGTCCAACCAGACTCGTGAGGTGATTCCCTATTGAAGTGTGGCAGGCTTGTCCGCATGAATTCCCCGTTGCGTTGATTCAGGTGCCAGAAGGCAACGAACGTACGGCTCCGCAAAGCGGGGCCCTCCGTGTAGCTTGGAGCTGCTTTCCCGCTGGCTTGCAAACAATGGCCACTGGTTGCAGCAACCCCTTGGCGCATATACCAAACCACCACACCACCTTGAGCGTGGCATGGATAACCAGCTGGAAGCTTGTAGGCTCTCTCAGGGGGCCCTTCCCAAGGCTTGTGTCAATGTCTTTGCAACTTCCTTTCATTTCCTTTTGGTCCCGTGTCTTGTGTTCCCTTCCCGCAAACCACGCATGGCTGGGCGCAAATGCAAAATTTGGTTGGAGTGGTATGCTTGGTCGCGGAAGGGCGACATCTTATCAATACGCGGACCCGAACGAACCCATCCGCAAGGGATTCTTCAGCCTTTGTGTGTTTCTTGCGGAGCCCAGGTATTTGACGCCCCACTGGATCTCCCCGACCATCTTCCTAGCCGGAATCTCCTTCGCTGAGATGATGCCGGGGCCTGTCTTCAACATCTCCTGCGGCTCGGCCCGATTCGGATTGAACCGTATTGAGTGTTTCCAGAATCATGTGGCGTGGCTATCTATGCAAACCTTATACACTTATATATATATATATACGTGCATGTTATAATATATATATGCACATACATGTATATTTATTCGTATTCATACGCATGTACATTTGCTTATGTGGGTCGCGTTGCGGTTTGCCTTGAACTAGCATCTCATGAAGCAAGCTTCATCAAACAAACAGATAAGTTGAACATTTTGTCGCTGAAATTGCGTGCTCTAGACTATCGACGATGAATTTTGAGCACTGGGGGAGCTGACAAAATCGCCGTTCCAAACGGGGCAGGCTTCCAATGCATGCAATTGAATTCAGAAACCCTCGTTTTTGAGGGATTCTCGGGAAGTCGAACCACCTCACGTGGGCTTTGGTCACAACCGGAGTGGGTTGCAATGATTGTGCCTGCAAGAGTTGCTTTGAGTCAAAGTGGTTGCCTCAAAGCCCCTGGGAAATAGTTGCCGTATGTTCCCAGAGCTCGAATCGAGCCAAGTCCCATCCATAAGGCTGCGTTCAGGTTGGACTGGTAAGTACTGGAGGCTCAATTCCCATCCAATTGATTCTGGGATCTCTCTTGAGAACTTACTTTGTCATGTTTGAATGAATTTTACATTTGAAGGAACGGGAATCCATTCCGTTTTGGGGTTCATTGTCTTGGGCTCCAGTCTGGTTTCTTGAGGCTTCCTGGGCATCCAGCTGGCCATCAACAGCGGGTGGTTCTGGCTCAGCGGCATCGCTGCCTGCTGGGCAGGCGGGAGGAACACCCCCTTTTTGGCTTCGATCTGAGTCACATGGTCGAGATGGGTAAGCAACATCCTCGAAATTACCAAGTCGCCATTTAGCCCCTGAAGTGATTTCGAGAACCCCTCGAACTGCGAGCACATTTGACGGGCGCAGTCGACCTGACCAGTATTGAAAGGGGGCAAATTCGAGCCTAGGCCGAATTTCGAGTCACTTTGGGTTGAACTCCTTGTAGCCCAATCTGCCCGATGGTCACTTCGGGTACCACGTGGCCGGCCCGAAGGGGCTGGTACACTGGCAAGCAGTTCAGACGTGGTTGGCTCATCCACGCGGAGACACGCACCTTGGAGAGCCGCCAGGGCTTGACACATGAGAGCTATTTTACACGAGGCTGTACTCATTGCTCATGGTTGAATCAGCACGGTGAGCTTTGAGGACATCGGCTATCTTTGTCAAAAGGACAATTGGGATCCTGTGATCCTAGTTGGGATGCTGTGATCCTAGTCCTATAGCACCTAGAAGCCTAAAGTCTCATAGGGATCCCTTTTACGCGCCACACCATAGCTTTGGCCCCCACCAAAGGCATCTTGTTTGGGTGTGTCCATGGCCCCGGAACACAGCAACCGGAGAAAACAGGACCGCTTTTGGCCACCAGGGCTCATGCTGCCCGGCGTGATCCTGATCTTCGCAGCCTACACGCTCTGGGACGTGCCATGGACAGACCCGGGTGCAGAACCCGGGTCCCACTCCAGGGACCCTGTTGGGTAAAAATTAGGCCCCGGAGGGTCTGTGTGCCAAAGTATGTTCTGTTGGGTGCTCTTTCTATCTGACCATGGTGTCTTGAGGACTGCCGTCCACAAGCTGCCGGAGATTATCTTTCATGATTGGAGGGTACTGTAGGGATGAACCAGGAACTTGAAGGTTGCCCCCGTCACTTTGACGTGAACCCCATCTTGGGGGTGGTTTGTTTTGGTCATCGATGTGCAAAGGCAAATGTGGGGGTGTTTCGTTGAAGCCAGTCTCATGGCTCACATGCAACCCACCCCAGTCCTCGGTAGTTTGTAGAAACCAGAACGAAACCCGGCCTCAGTCGAGCGGGATGTTCACAACATTCAACTTGCTGGAAGGGAAAGCAAGGAAATCCTGGAAACCATTCGCAATCCGTTTGCTCTTGTGGGCTGGTCATCCATTTCCTTTGCAATCCGTCCCACCTATTCAGTCAAGTTTCCTCGTTGGTCTCACATGCCCATGGCATGGCGCGAGCGAGCTCTCTCGCTTTGCGATCCGAGGAGTTGCGGAAGCAGAAGCTCTACCAGCACGCGCTGCCAGGCGTGCAAATGGGAAAGTCTGCGGCGAGCTGTGGCCTGATGTACTTCCTTGCTTAGGGGCAAGCAAGGAAGGCTAAGTCGATTGATGGCTTGGTTGTTTGCAAGATGAGACATTGATACTGAGTGATTTTCAGGTTTGGATTGGAGATTTGAACCCCTGGTTCTTGTAAAGGGGTTTATGGGAAACCCCCCTGACAAATGTGAAGACAACCGGGCCCCAAACCACCAGGAGGGAAGCTGAGACGTGACAATAAAACTGTCGCTGAGTGCAAGAGTTGGATCCAGCGAGGTTCTTGTGGATCTTTAGACTCTAACTTGTTTGTTCATTTGCTTATTGCTATGTTTCCTGTTGGCTTTAAGGGGAATTTATCACTGCTGGAAATACTTTATTTTTGTCCGGGGACTTGAACAAATGGACGTTTTGGGAAATGATGATGCTTTCCGGCAAACGGCAACAAGTTTGAGCTTTTCTTAGTGAGGGCAACAGCAAGCTTACGTCTTGAACTTCTCTAGCTATGGTTCCAGCCGATGTCAACAGCCTCGAACTTGCGGAGGGGCACTGTGGCATCGCCCGGCTCAGATGTCGAGTGTGGTTTGAAACCTGCAAGTGCTGCAATCACTCTGGCATGAATGATCCGTGGGCTTTGAGGATGACGATCAGATTTTTAATCCTTGTGTCTACTTGATGAGCTTTCCTTGATCAGAGGTGCTTGCAGAGGATTGCATGTTTTCACAGAAACAGGATGCCTACAAATAGTTGGCTGCGAATAATAATAATAATAATAATAATAATAATAATAATAATAGTAAGGAACCACCCCCAGGAACCATCTCAAAAGTGGCTGGTAGACATAAACCCCCACCTAAGTGATGTTCACCGAAGGGCTCCTTAACATTCAGCCCGATTGATTCCCTTGCTTTCACACTTAGCCCCAAACTTTGGGTCCCAATTTCACACATTCGTTTGGAGGTCTGAATGCCGCTGCTGTGGGCTTGCTGCTGCCGACCATGTTTGTGGTGTATGACACCTTGCAGGACTCTGAAGAGATTTGGGTGTATTCAGTGTATTCTGTTTTTGTTTGAGTGCTTTCGGTTCTCAAAGCAACCCTGAGATTGAAACCTTGTAGACATCTGCAATTTTGCGTGTGACAGTAGTTCTCGCATGCTCATGTGGGGGCTCCTCAAACAAGGCTATTCACTGCAATTGGGGTTTTGAGAGCTGGAGTGCAACTCCAGTGAACATCCAGGTTGTTTCCTGTGAATCAGGCCAGTTCCACTCCAACTTTCCGATCAACATTATGTTTGGCTGGCCTGGATTTTCACCAGAGTGCCCGCTTTACCTTGGCAGGTCACAACCAACGGATTTGAAGAAGCCTTGTGTCCCAGATGTGCTTGCCAGTTTCCAGGCGTCCATGGCACACGGCTTAGCTTAGGCTCAACCTTTGGAGGAAGGTTTCCCGAGCTTGTGTGGGCGCGGGTCAAATAAACAGCCCGCTCCTTTTTGAATAGGGTTTTGTTTGCCGGGAGTCATTGTGGTGTATCTTTTTGAGGGTACCCTTTTCAGGGTGGTTCGAAGGAGAGCCACTTGAAACAAAGAATGTTAGGGGTTCCACTATGTTGAGACAGTTTTTGCTCCTGGTTGATGTCAGAATCGAGCCCAGACGGTTCTGACAAGTTGTGTTTCTTTTCTCCTTGACCTGGAAGGGAGCCGTTACGGAGCTGGAGGCATCTAAATTTGCTTTCATTTGTGTGTGTTTTTTGAGGGCACCTTTTTTTGGATGGTGTGGAGGGAAACCACACGGAACAACACTTTGGGGCACCCTTTTCGGGCTACAAGAGTTGAGGGCATGGTCGCCACCCAACAACTAGGGCCTTGAACTGTTTTTTGCTGTTTTTGCACGATTTTGTGTGCCCGCACACTGCACGCCTGCTTCTCACTGCAGTCCACCCAAGCTAGCTTCAATACAGCTCCTTCTATCTTCCTTTTTGGCGAGCTCGGACATACTCTTTGGGGTCGCTGGAACGTGAGTTTCCTTTGGCAGGAGTGATATTTTAAGAAGAATTATATCGGGAACCCTGTCCACCGCCAACCCCAAGATATCCTGCTGCAGGGCTGGCTACACGAAGAGTTTGAACATTTCCAGAAGTCTGGTTTCATTCCGTCTTCAACCGCCCAAAAGGGTTCACCAGCCACACGTCTTGTTCGCAGGAGCGGAGCCCTTGGAAGTCAGGCAGCAGGGCATTGGTGGTGATTGCCTACTACCTGATCGAGCTGGTCAAGGACTGGGAAGAAAGAACTTCTCGATCTGCGAGTGCTTGCGGTCAGCAACCCAGGTCAGGAGTTGCTCCTAGGGCCGGTGTAGGCCAAGTCCTGCAAAGAAGGACCTTACAAACCAAGACAACTGAAAACCTGCGGAATGATTGAAACCAGGAGGTCCCCTCCAACCGGTTCCCTGACAGACGCGGGGCAAAACCGCAGCCCAAAGCTTCCGCAGGTCAACGTGCCCGCAGTGGTCATCGCCTTTGGCGCGGCAGGGCTGCTGTGGTCTCTGCAGTGAGCTGTGGGAAACAAAGTGAGCCCTGCAGAATGGGCAAAGTTCCCGGTGGGTCGGGTAGGGTAGGGTGGGTTCTGTTGAACGCCGCAAGTAGGGCCCCTGGTTCATTGAGGGGACACTATCGGCTCTACTCATGCAGCGGGTCAAGCGCTCTCAGCCTTACTGAAGGATGGGAGCGTATGACCCGGACAGTCCAGCATTTCAAAGTTGACCAGAACCCTGCTATGCCAACCCGCATTTGCTTGCACCTGAGACCAGGGGCGCTTGATACTTGCATCTGCTTGGCGTGGGCGTTCTGCCCAACGTGCCGAGCCTGTGGCCCGTGGCCCGCGGTCTGCCGAGCCCATTTCACTAGGGGGCTGACCGAGTGGCCAGTTTTCCAACGTATGGTCTGCGCTCTTGATGGAGCCAGCCGTTTGCACAAATGATTGCGTGGCTATTCCTGGCTTTTTGGCTTTTGGGGTGATCCTTGGGGGCTGCATAAATCCTTTTGACAAAGCCTTGCTCCTGGCTTGGAAGGCACTCTAGATCTTCAGTGCTGCGGATGAGCAGCTCGAGTTGCACCGAACGGCTACATTGCTTAAAACAGAGCGGATTCACCTTGCGCCTTGTCGGACTTGGGGACTTTCCTCAACGCGCAGGCTCTTTCGCATTCCTGAATGCTTAAGCCGAGTGATAGGTTTTCCGCTTGTTGCAACATGCCCCACTATGGAATAGGGATTAGGATTGGGGATCCCCCGTCTTGAACACCTCAGAAAAGGAACTCAATCCTGCGAGTCTTGATGCGACTGGTTGCACAGCTCAGTGATCCATTTGGGGACCAAAACTGGCTCTTGTTGGGATCTCAGATTTTCCTAGCTTTGATAGAGCCATATCTCGCTTAAATGCTGCCTCAGCGAGTGATAGCTGCATGTTTTCTCTCTACCGTTTTCGGAGGTACGTTTTTCTCAGTGGGTCTTGCAGGATCAGCCAGCGTAGGAAAGGCGATAACAAGCGTCGCCCCCTTTCTTGACCAAAGCACCTTACCCAGTTGATGGTCACGATAATAGATGTTGGTCAGTTCGGTTGAACATAGATGTATTGGTTTCAGCTTGGTTGCAATCCTTGCTGGAATTTAGGGTTGCTCCAATCAACGCAGTGCAACACGAGGCTTGGGCAGAACATGGTCACAGGGGTCCTGGTTTCCCCTTCCAGGGACCACATGTTCATGCCAGGATCTTTAGAAGATTGTGTTACAAGAGCAGAGGCTTTCTAGATTGTGTTACATGTTCAAGCTTCTCTCCGGGTCGAATCGGAGCAGTGCTTCCCATCCGCCCGCCAGGCTGGAGACTTTTGCATCCAAAGCGCTGCAAGACATCGAGCAGGCGCGGGACCTGGGACCCCGTGGGAGTCAGACGATTGGGACTTCCTCGAATCCCGCTTCTGGTGATTGGTTACGCAAGGAGTCCTATTTGGATTGTTAGGGGGCTTCAAAGTCGGGGATTGCTGCCCTCAACGGGTGACTTGGGTGACTTTGGGAATAGTGGCCGGGTCAGTATATAAAAGCCGGATCCAGCGAGGAGGTTCCCTTTCTTTAGGGGCATAGGTTTCTGCTCGGCTGCAGGCGGAAGGCGCATGTTGCGCGCTTGGCAATTCATTCACAGGGCATCATGATTCCCTCAGGGTCCAACACTAAGCATGGAGGTTTCATCGAAGACACAACGCGTTGGCGCGAACAGTTGAGGGGCTGTGCACAAATGGAGCCCCTTTGTTTAGGACTCACCAAAGGACTCACCAAAGAGGCGCAGGATATGCTGACAAATATCATCTCTCGACAATCTTTAATTGTAATTATATTTCGTTATATGTCCATGTGTGGATGACCTAAGTTTTTGAAGGATTGTTGGCGCTCTGAAGGATTTCAACACTTGGACACTTCTTCAACTTTGGACCGACGCTGACTTGCTGCATGCCAGTTGCAAGAACAGACTTCACCTTGCACAGATAGCCAACCGATCCTATTAGGTCTATATGAGCTTCGTCGCTGAGCTGGTTATTTTGTATTGGCTGAGCATCATGCGTCCAACGATGCAATGCGGTCGGCGCGAATACTGCAACCTACTGCAACGATTTGGCTGCCCACGTGGTTGACACACTATTGTCGGCATCCCTGGCTTGCTCTTTGAACATGCCTGGGCGACTGGGATGACTGTGCCTGCTCCACGGAAATACTCAGTGGACAAGTATTGGTCCATTCCGGCTGCAGCTTTTTGTATGTTTGCAGACTCAAGCTGAGCTGCAAATCTGTGCTCGCTGCAAGGATTGCCGAATCCCAACAACAGGTATCGCCCAGTCCAAATGAGACAGGCCTTCTTCCAGATGAGCACCGCTTTCCCTTCTCATACAGAAGGGATCTTGTCCGATGTTAGCGTGGGTGTGCTACACATGCAGTTGCTGCCACTCAGTCGCGATATGTTTCTGGGTATGCTTCAGTCTCGACTCCAATCATTTGTGTTTTCGACTTTACGTAGGTGTTGGGAGGGCAGAGGTGTGATTGCTCCGCACAGCAACATAATGCTTGAGTCGCCATTCAAAAGAAGGCACGGCAGTTCAAATGAACCGCCGTGTTTTGGATTAGATGGGAACGTACTTGCCGAGTTCATCATTTGATTATACATACATGATGTAGCATAACCCGCTTTTCAGGCTACCCGGTCGAAAGTTGATCTCGACCTCGATTGGTGATGGTTCAATTGTTTGTTCTTTTATTTCGTGCTTCTTTTCCAAGTAGTGGAGTTGCAGCATTTATCAGCCTACAATGCTGTAAGTATTGCAACATGCCCATTTGCCGAGTCAGTTGATGGCATGATGCTCTAGGGGATACTGTACATCTTTTGGACAGAAAGCCACGTGGCGTGGTGGGACGTCTCGTACTGTGGACCGCTGCTGCAATCATTGAGCTCACTCTGTTTACTCTTGTTTTTCTTCTCCATGGTTTGCCTTTGAATACCTAATTTTTCATTTGCAAAAAAGCAAAGCAGCATGTGCAACAAGTTTGGCAGCAGCAGCAGCAGCAGCAGCAGCAGCAGCAGCAGCAGCAGCAGCGGTGCACATTGGATGTGGGTTGGTCGTCCAACGTTGTGATCGTGGTTATTACACTTTTTCAACTAGACTCCAGCAAGCTATGGCTCTTTCAAGATGAGATAACTGGGGCTACGCTAGATTGGGTGCATTAATGATGTATGCTTACACGTATCAGGATAAGAGGTATGTCTCCCCTCAGTGTGGTTGCATCCTCCAGACGCGGAGAGCTTTGTAGAAAGGAAGAACTGACAGCCTGCGACGCTCAGAGACTCCCTGCGTGTGACATTCCAATGTCTGGTACAGGCGGTGCTGAGTCCCGAGAGGCCCGGAGCGACGGGGAGTGCTCGAAACGCCAAAGGGCCATAGGCGGTCTACCACCTGTCATGAGGGCTATAGTAAGGGCATTACAAACCTTTAGACTTTGCAAGCCTTCACACATTCTGACCATTTGCAACATCAACCTTTACAACCATGTTAGCAGAACGAACAAGTCGATGGGTTTTGGGCACTGCTCAATTGGCTTGTAGCAAACAACTTTGCCATGCAATTAAATGGGAGCTCAAAGGATATTGTATGTATATTTATTTTATAGCATTGGCTTAAGCATGTGGATTGAAGCGGCCGCCAAAACCAATTGAACCAAGGAAGGCTCGCGTATTTCGTCAAGTGCCCAGTTGTTCAGCGGCGAGCTCATTGGTTTTCCCGGTTAACACAGTATTCACCTCCTTGATTGCATGTTTGAAGAGGACATGGCCCTTCGCCCCCTTCTTTGCTGAGGCTGGTTCTCCACAAAAATACGGTTCTTTTCTGGTGTGGACAGTGCAGCCAGCACGCTTGTCAATGACATGTGCAAGGTGCCGAGAACCAAGCGACCTTCGCAATGGTTGGTATCATTTAAAACCGTCGCTACACATGTGGCTTTTGAAGCCTGATGCAGGGGGCCCTTGTGATGCCCAACAATTAGCTGCTATGTATGTATGGAGCTCAGGTCGTCAAATGGGTTCATCGTTGTTTTGAGGTCCGCCATTTTCCAAATCATACGGACCGCCAGGCTGGCGGTTGTGGTGCCTCGGCCCAAAAACTGACGGGCGGCAAATGTTTCGACGGGAGGCTTCATGGAAGAAAGGGTCATGATTGTGACCCCAACAAGCATCTCGTCTCTTTTTGGAACGTGGGGAAAGTCAAACCTAAACCGACCCTAAACCAACCCTGTGTGTTGGGGTGTCTAGTAGCCTCCCCCTGGGTGAATTGGATGGACTGTCAGAAGGGATCGGCAGGATTCCATGTTCAGGTTTGACTAATACCCACTCCACTGTTCCTTATCCGAAAGGTGCCCCTGGAAGAGGCCCCTTTCTTTTTTTAGCAGGGATTCTGCATGGGGTAAAGTTCGACGGGATGGCAAGCGACTCCTCCGTTGCGCAAGTGTCGCTTTAGATGTTTCGGATCAAGCCGCAGACCGAAGTCCCAAGCGCTGAGCAGCGGGTTGTGCCTCTTTCCAAGTTCCAAACAAGCAAACAGGAGCGCCTCCGCAGGGATCAATCCAAGGCTCTTCAGAGCAAAGATGACTCCTCCACCTTATATAACCAGAAAGTGCTTCCAGAATTTGTCAAAGGTGCCTGGATGCGGCTCAGCGGCTCCTCTTCTGTTCAAACTTAAGAAAGACACCGCACAACACATACTCAAAGATCACCCTTCTGGCAGCCTTCATGCTTGCTTTGATCTGGTTTAATTAACCAAGGGTCCGCGGCTAGTAAGAATTGCTAAGCGTATGGTGTGTGTGTGCGTGTGCGTTTTTCCGACGGCAAAAGTCTGCGCCCACACGAACGAAACCACGCCGCAAAGGAAGACCAGAGTTGGCTAAGTTCGAACCAAGCACACAACGAGACACTATTTTCCAACGCCCGCACTCACGAAATAGCAAGCACATCAGACATCAAAGCAGCCCACACACACACACACACACACGCTCCTCAAGATACGATATGCCGCCATTGGACCTCGGAATTTGTGAATTCGCCCCTGTTTTGGGACAGCTTTCGGACGGTCACAGACGACTTTCCGGGTGTTAAAGGGGAAGCCACGAACCATCGAGGTCCACCGACACATGCGGGTGGCCACCGGAGCAGCGGAAGAGGAACTGCGCGTTCCTTGGAGCTCCGGTGGGGGGTCAGAAGGCTTTTGCTCGTTTTTCTTTTGTTTTGTTTTGCCTTTCTTTTGCTTGGTTTGTTTGCTGGTCATCTTCTGTGTTCGCTGTTCCGACCACTTTGCCCAGTCATGGTGGACAAAGGGCAAGCCACGTGCAAGTGAGAGGCTGAGTATTTTTTGGAAGTCTGCAAAGCACCTAACAAGCATTAAGTATGATAGTTCACTACAAGCACATACATGCTTTGTTCCTGGTCATCATCATCATCATCATCATCATCATCATCAGCATCATCATCATCAGCAGCATCATCATCATCATTTGTATTTCTTCATTTTATAATGAGAATAGTTAGTATAATGTTGGCTTTGCGAATACATTCTTCATTTCTTGTACTTTCGCTGACTGATTGCTGAAGATGCATGCCAGTTGTCCAATGGTGCCTTGCTTCCTTTTGCCTCAGGGTTCAATCGACAACACCCAGGTGTCCCCGTCTAGTCTTTTTCCATGCCCTCTTGGCAAGAAAGGCGGTTCTACCCTTTCTCGGCACGCTAGGCGACAGTTCGCAGGATAAGCACCGTGACACCAGCGAGGCCCTTGTGAAACATTTCCACTTGGCCCTACCAGTTTTTTCGACAGCCAACCTGCACCTCTTTGCGCTCAGTGCCAGATGTCCTTATTTGTTCCTAGGCCCGTCTTCCTCAGCGATAGCCTCATTGTCAAAGATGAAGGCGGGGAGGAGGGAGCTTGAAGGTATGGGAGCCATAGTCTACAACCATCGTGTCCCAAGTTGACAATTTCCTTGTGGCAGTTCGTGGGGTGTCATTCCGTCCACCACAGTAGATGATGATGAGTTTCCACTGCCTAGTCTGCGAATTCTCATAACTTGCCCAGACCAAGTCCCATATCGGCCAGCCTCACCAGATGCTGGTGAGCCCATTCGAAGATACTGGCCCCATGCTCCAGGGTTGGGCCAATGCTTTGCTTACACCATGGTTTATGCCACGGTTATCGATCGCCCTGCCGGCAGCTGGGCTGCTTCGCTGAAATGATTCTACATGTTGAGGGTCACCTGAGAAGGTACCATGTACCCTGTTTTGAAGGGAAGCCAAAAGGAAACCACTCATTTGTGGCTCCCCAATTTTGAGACACACATATGTTTTGGTTGGGGCAACTGTTCTGCTTCCAGGGTTTTCCAGAGCCCATCCGTCAGGTGGAGACAAGGGCAGGGGCTACTACGCTAAGAGGACTGCCTGGCTTGTCGTTTCCGCCCGGTCGCGATGTCCAGTACCTTGGTGAAGCCAAGAGCCACTCCAAGACATGTTGAACAGGGAAGCGGTAAGCCTGGCAAAAGGACTTCAAACTACACGTGCCTTCCATTTCAATCAAACCCAACCACTTACATCCACAAATGCCCCAGGAACATCTCGGCCGGGGAGCTGCTCCTTAGAGAGGCGCCGTGGGAGCTATGGGGCAACATGCTTGTAGCTGAGGGATGGACGGCTCTCCCAGGAAGTCATAGGAACGGGGTGTGGCGATGGACGATCCTTGAGGCTCCGGAACTTTGACCTTGGTTCCTGAGTTTTCCTAGTTTCAGGTTTGGTCAGGTCACCTGGCAATGCTACATGCTGTTTGTGAATCGCCTTCAGGGCAAAACTTACAAGTTTGCACATCATCCCGCAATATGGGATTGTGTTCCCTACTTGAATAACATCAGGTTCACCGTTTTGTTGCGGGGTACTGACTGGCCACATTGATGCAGGGCAGCAGCTTCATTTTTGGTGCCCAGCAGCGACAGCTATATGTGGGTTCTTACTTTCCGCGCAAGTTCAGTGGCAGTTTCCAGGGAATGAACATTGGCCGATGCTGTTTCGGGATGCTTCATTGCCAGACTTGGCTTGTCCTTTTGAGTTTTTGTGTTTCCTTCATTCTCCTTGTTTTCAGTTTTTCTTCCACCTTTTCCTCCACTTTCTGCACGTGGTCAGCCTCTGGCCTTGGGCTTCATGTCTTTGTGTTTGCCAGTATATTTTTCGGACCTGGTGCTTAAGAAGGCCAGGGTTTGGCTGGAGAAGCGCCACCTGCATCCTAAGTTCCAACCGAAACAAACTCCACCGCCCGCGAAGCCCGAGTTGCCTGTTTTCCACAAAGCTGGTGTCCACACCAACTCCTACACTCTAGTTTTGCTAAAGAGGGATGGGGCAGGGTTCCCTAAGTACTTCCCCGCCGTTTTATGCTTTTTTAACATCACCTTTCGGGCCAATTCAAAAAGAGTTGGCCTTTTGGAGGAGTGTTGTTTCACGGGATTTGCAGGGAAACCTCACAACCAGGGCGCGTCCTGAAATAGATTGCCTCCAATCCAACAAAAGCAGGTTTCCTTTAGCCCTTTCAGGTTGAACATCTGTCTATCAAAATTAGAACCCACACAAATTTCCCTACACTATTCAATCATCTTTCAAGAAAATCCTTTTCCATGGAATTCTTTATGGACGTCTCTCCGACCCTTTGGACCTCCCCCAAAAACGGGGCGGCTCTCCCACCGTTCGCGCGCCGGAGGCGCCCCACATCTTCGACGCGGAGGAGGAGGACTTCGAAGCGCTGGCGGCGCTTCATGCGCGGAGCCTCGAGGATTTTTTTGCGCGGCACGTTGGACCGGGGCGGGGTAGACTACTTGAAAGATACATTTTGCAACCATTTGAAACATGTTGCTTTTTCCACAAAAATGAAGGGAAACCACCATTTACAAGGCAATGTTCAGGTGTATAATGTAAGGATCTCTGGCTTAGGATACATTTTACATGTTACCAGTGACTGAAAGTGAAGCAAACACCAAAATATACATTCAACTGGGCCTAACTCTAATCATGGACCGGGTGGGGCGTGTCCTTTTTGGTTTGGTGCATTTTTGCTTGGATGTTAGGACTTTAGCTTTTTGCCAGCTCATGGGTTTTTCACTAAACCACTAAAAGTCAAAAACTTTTAGCAGGGGAGCAGAAAGTAACCGGGTTTCGTTTTTCGGGTATCCTTGGTTGGGTTGGGTTTTCAGGGGACACACAAAAGGGACACCGAAGCCGTTGCTTTGGGGTATACATGGTATAGCCCTATTTTGAGACACATCCAAAAATGGGTCTGGCTCTTTTTCTTAAGGAAGCAAGCAAGCAATAGCTTACCAACAAGCAAAATATCATACACTCCACCCTATGGTTTTCACGCCATTTCAAAAGCGCCCCGCAAAACCAACAAAATTTGGCATAAATCCTGCCATTTCAAACGCACCGCCCATAACTAACAATAAATATCATAAAATCAAATCAGCCCACCAGTATATCGAAAATTCAAAAATAATTCATAATATATGAAAACATTATGAAATATTATTTACTGAGTGTGAGGTTCTTTCGTTTCCAATTTATCCTTATGCTTATCTGTTCTTTCATGTCTTGCCTTGTTGCATGTTCTGACTTCACAATTACAAACATCACAAGGATAAGTTTTTTGTTTGTATGCTTTTTACCTTGCTTTTACTTCTTCGCTTTTCCTGTTTTCTCTCCTCCTTTCATTTACTTCATCCCTTCGTTCTACTGTTTGGCGATGCCATTTGTTCCTTCCCTTCTCACGGCACTTGTCGCAATTTTTGTAGGGTTCCGTGAAAAATTCCACACGCCTATTTCTTTGACAACCCCAGCAATATTTCTTATCCATAACCCTTACATGGTAAGGCATCATCCCTTTAAATAGTTTTAGACACAAAGATCAACTGGTAGATGCAAAAAAGCAACTGGTAGATGCAAAAAAGCAACTGGTAGATGCAAAAAAGCAACTGGTAGATGCAAAAAAGCAACTGGTAGATGCAAAAAAGCAACTGGTAGATGCAAAAAAGCAACTGGTAGATGCAAAAAAGCAACTGGTAGATGCAAAAAAGCAACTGGTAGATGCAAAAAAGCAACTGGTAGATGCAAAAAAGCAACTGGTAGATGCAAAAAAGCAACTGGTAGATGCAAAAAAGCAACTGGTAGATGCAAAAAAGCAACTGGTAGATGCAAAAAAGCAACTGGTAGATGCAAAAAAGCAACTGGTAGATGCAAAAAAGCAACTGGTAGATGCAAAAAAGCAACTGGTAGATGCAAAAAAGCAACTGGTAGATGCAAAAAAGCAACTGGTAGATGCACAGTGGACGAACCTGCAAATTTCAAGTTTCAACACCAACCCCAAACTCGTTTTTCTTAATCCACCAAACTGACCAAGATTTCACAAATCAATTCAGCAGGTATTTTGTATAAATCTTCCTGTTTGTGGATTACATAATTATCACCCCATTCCGCCTTGGTTTTTGATGGCATCCGTTGTGCAGTTTCAATATGTTTATTATTAACACTTTACCACAATCTTTATTACATAATGGTCTGGGTTTCCATTTATCAATGTTATTCCACAACCTCGTTCTTTTCCGATAATTAAAACCATATTTACAATAATCAATATCAAAATAGTCAAGTTCATTCATAAACTCCTGATTTTTTAATAATCCAGTTTGTGGATTTTCAATTACATAATATTTTGGATTGAAATATTTGATAATCTCAATAGTTTTTAAGACAATACTATTTGCATATTCAATGTTTCTTATTCCTGTTGTTTTTGCTCTACTGTATTCGGTGCACGGAGTGATGCCCAAATAAAATCAAAATGTGTCTGTCAAATTGTTTATAATCCCATTCCAAAATATCACAATTAATATCAGCATTTTTCAAGTCTAATGATATTACATTAAATCCAAGCGACTTTGCTATGGTTCCCACACTTCCAGTTCCACTAAATAATTCTAATAAATTCATATTATTAGAATTATTTATATTTTAATTTTCAACAATTACATATTTACCATCATCACCCTTAATTAGTTTATAATATTCTAATGTTTGTTCTTTTGGACTTTTGATTTGTCCCTTATTTAACATATCACAATATTTTTTACGCTTCGTGTCATAATCACCGCTGGGTCTGCCTATCCCTTTCTTTTCAAAGATTTTGTCAATCTTTTCCTTCTCTTCATTGTTTTTTTTTTGTTCGTTTGCCTTTGCATCAAGTTTCTGGTCAATAGTTTTTATCATCTCGTACAACAGTTTAACATTTTTACTAACTGTCATTATCTTCTTTGATAGTTCAGCAATAGCATCATTCTCAACTTCAGACATTTCTATATATAAATATTTATATATTTATTTATTTATTTATTTATTTATTCGTTTGACGTAGTGTTAAATCTACTCTTTATATACTAACTTATGTCTCTGTTAAAACTAACATTCACTAAATGTTCATTAGTTTCAATCATCATATCACCACCTGGTTTTTTCTTAATATTCAAATCTGTATCTTATTTTTTATAAGAAAACATACAAGTCATGATATGTATAGTCATAATTGCCCAATGCGCTGATTGCACTCCGTGTGGTTTTGGCTCAAGAAAAGGGTGCGCTCCGCAGTGCACCCCAGAGCCGAGATATTGCATTTTGATGGTAGCGGGTGAGCCTCGACGGTCCATTTGGTTTGGAAAGCCGTACGAGGGGCCCAAGGGCAAGAACAAGGGCAAGAAGGGCAAGAGCAAGGGCAAGAAGGGCAGGGGCAAGAGCAACAAGGAGGAGCCGCCGTGGAGGCGGCCCGCTCGCGGCAAAGGCAAAGCCGCAGAGCCGGTCGAGGAGACCGGGGCAGCGGAAGAGCTGCCGAAGGAGAGGCCGGAGCTAGTTGCCCCTCCGAGTGAAGGAGAAGAAGACACCCTGTCCGCTGAGCCTGCCGCTGAGTCAGAAGCAGACTGGGGAGGATCCCAGGCTGCATCTCCTCCCTCCTCAGAGCCAGAGGCTCTGCCAAGTGGCCACAGGGGCCCAGAACCGGCTCGAGGAAGCCGGGCAGAGGAGAAGGAGGAGGAGCTGGAACAATACACCAACGAGGACAAGAAGGAGGACCTCCACCCGCCGCAGAAGAAGCAGTTTGAGCCCGAGGCCACGGACTTCGACCTGGAGCAGAAGGGCCAGAGCGAGGACGAGAGCGTGTGGGGCGATTGGGGCAGCGAGGGCAGGATCCAGCCCGAGCCCAAGGTCGCTCACACGCCTAGGTCGTCAGGATCTCGGTGGTGGCAGAGTGCGACTGGCAAAGACAAGAGGAGAAGCCAAAACAGTCGGCACTTTAGGATCCTCAAAGGCCTCCTGAAGCTCGCGCAGAAGAAGCAGGAAGAGCCATCCGCGGAGCTCCAGGAGGAGATCGAGAACTTCGGGCAGGCGCCCTGGAAGAGGCGCCGGGTGCAGCCCAAGACACCACCGAAGTCCCCGCCTAAGTCCAGCCCTGCTCCGAAGACACCGCCGAAGGGATTCACAAAGGCCCAAGGAAAGGAGCCTTCACCGGGCGCTGAGCCCGAGCTGCTGGCACCGGTCGCCGAGGCAGCCAAAGCTCTCGGCCGACGGGTTACGGTGCACAGGAACATACAAGAGCTTGCGGTGGCAAGGACATCCCGCGGTGAAGGGACGAGCGAGCAGAACCTGGCCTCGAACTACCGCCTCAGGAAGGCGGCATCGGCAGAAGCTGCATACCGAGCCGGAGCAACGGGCTCGGTGGCCAAAGCCATCCAGCAGAGTGTGCTGCAACTGGACGGGTTAGGGAACCCGTGTTCCTCGTGCGACGAGAGGACTCGCCTTCAGAGGCCATCATTGTTGGCCAGGGCCGCAGCAATTGCAAAAGGGGCGACAAGGAGGCGCGCACCGGTAGGAACGACCTCAAAGTCAGTACCGGAAGCTATCGCGAAGCCTCAGGTGAAGCCACCTCCTGCAAAAGCGGCTATAGAGGCGAAGGTACCACCTCCATCGCCAAGACCGAAGTGGGTGCTCAAGGAGAAGGCCCACATCGAGAAGCCCAAGAGCGAGCCGAAGGTTTCGCTGGCTCGGCCGAAGCGGCCGCCACCTCCGCCACCGACTCCGTCGCCGACTACACCCCTGAGCGAGACCGAGGGCAGTGTACACCTTTACGATCAACCGGCGCCGGAGCCGGAGAGCGCTCCGAAAAGCGGATCGAGCTCGGGGTCGTACTATAGTACAGAAGAGTCCGGGAAGGCGGACTGACCTCCCGGTGCTTGGCACCGGATATAAGGCATGGAGGAAACAGTGCGAGAGTTGCAGCAGGCAGTTGAGCGGTTGTCACAGGAGAACCAACTTCTTAGGCAAGGCCAGGCAGGTATAGCTGCTTTGGCAGAGAACCTTGGTAGGTTAGCTACAAGCCTGCAGAGAGGAGATAGGAAGTTGTTGATAGACACCAAAGGGATTGGAAGACCGGAAGTCTTTTCCAATGATGACGGCCACTTCCGTAGATGGGCCCGGTCTGTGGTGAACCTCACAACGGCAATCTTTGGATCCAGTTTCCAGTCAATCCTTGAATGGGTAGTTGATCAGGATGAGGAGATCACTGTTGAAAAGGTAGAAGAGGAACATGGAGGCGAACTGGGAATGGCCGGACTGGATGATAAGGGAGACCAACTGTATAGGTTGTTGTCATCCCTTACTACTCATGAGTCCGAAGATCTGGTCATCAATGCCAAGAACGGGTATGAGGCATGGCGAAGGCTTAACAGGAGATGGGACCCCCTCACCGCAGGTAGGAAGAGGAACATCCTAAGGGCCATCCTCAACCCCGAAAGAGTTAAGTCTTGGGAAGCAGTTCGACCGGCCATGGAACAACTAGATGATTTGATGCGCCGATATGAGGCCAGAAGGAACGAAAGGGGCGAGAGGGAAATCCTCTCTCAGGACATAAAGTGTACGTCCCTAGAACTTCTGGTTCCAACCGACATTGAGCGCCACCTCATTCTGAACAAGAACCGGCTGGGAACCTACGAGGAAATGAAACAGGAGATTGAGGTTCTGATTGAAACAGTCACGGGAGCCAAGGGGACGATCCATCGACCGGGGTCCAGTGGGGCTTCGAGATCGGGGCAAGGCCCCGCTCCGATGGACGTGGACGCCATCACGAAGGTGCTCAACTCGCTGGTCAAAGGCTCGAAAGGTTCGAAAGGAGGCAAAGGTAAGGGAAAGGACAAAGGTGGAGGCAAAGGCAAAGGAAAAGGTAAGGACAGCAAAGGAAAAGGTAAAGGCAGTGGTTCAGGCAGCTCAGGACCCGCAGGAGCATGCTTCAACTGTGGTAAGACCGGCCATAGAGCGGCCGAGTGTTGGAGCAAGAAGAAGGATGGAAAAGGTTCCAAAGGCTCAGGGAAGTCTGGCTCCAAGCAGAAGCATGTGGCAGGATTCGAGGACGCCGACTACGAAGCTGGAGACCAAGAAGAACAACCGGAGGCCGAAGTGGGAATGTTTGAGCTGGGTGCATTCACCCAGGGAGAGTCCCCGAAAGACCCAAACTGGGTTCGGTTCAACCTTGATACGGGGGCTGCTCAAACTGCTATTCCAGTGGATTGGAAAGACCGCATCCCCACTAAGGAAGGAGCCCAGATGATGTTCAAGACAGCATCGGGGGAACTGGTCCCTGGGACCGGTTTCAAGGTAAGAGTGAAACAGGTTCCAGGTGTAAAGTCACAGGGCCATTAGCACCGGTACACAAACCGTTGGTTTCAGCTTACAAATGCCTCAACCATGGAAGGATGGCTGTTCTTGATCAAAATGGTGGACAGTTGATTCCAGCAGACTCAGCGACAGGAAGGAAAATTCAGCAGTTGCTCAACAAGCCCAGTAAAGCCCAAAAGAAGACTTGGTTGCCCATATACCAAGAGAAAGGAGTTTACAACTTCTATTTGAAGTCGGAAGATTGTTCGGGTTTTGGACGGCAGTCCAGCGAGGCGTAAGTCCGGCCAAACCACTTGCAGCGGCAGATGATGCCGTGGGTGCCGGACAAGGGAACCCAGAGGCACCAGCGGGCCGACCCGCAGGTGTGCCCGAGGGTGATGAGATGGATGAGAGCGGCGAGATCGCGCCGCCCGCACTGGTGAGAGCACCAGGAGGCCCATCGAGGGCCGAGGTTGCGGAGCATGAGGCAACAGGTCACGTGCAGTATCGCAACTGGTGTCGGCATTGTCTTGCCGGCAGAGGATTGGGTCAGCAGCATCGCTCACGACCCGAAGAGGACAAGGCGAGCGATGAGCTCGCGACAATCTCGTGCGACTACACATGGATGACGCGAGATGGAAAGGAGGATGGGAAGACTAAGCCTATCCTGGTGATCCGAGACAGTCGGACACTGGCCGTTGCGGCCACCTTCGTGGACGCAAAAGGACCGACGCCATATGCGGTCAAATTCATGGCGAACTTTATAAAGCATCTTGGTTACCGTCGTGCAGTCTTCAAGAGTGATGGTGAGCATTCGATCGTTGCCCTGAAGGAGCAGGCGGCCAAGGAAGCAGGAGTGGAGAATGTTCCACAGGAGTCGCCGGTGGCTGACCACCGGGCGAATGGCGCAATCGAGAACTTGTGCCGAGAACTCAAAAGGCAGGTGAGAGTCCTGCGATCCTCACTGGAGGAGAAGTTGGGTCGAGTCTTGAAGGATGACGACCCTGTGCTGTCTTGGTTTCCAAGGCATGCAGCAGACCTGATGTGCAGGTACAAGAGAGGTTCCGACGGGAAGACACCGGAACAAAGGAGGTGTGGCCGAGAATGGAGAAAGCCGGCAATCGCCATAGGAGAGCGGTTGTATTACCGTGAGGTAGGAGAAGGAGCTAGGCCACTCAAGGAAGGCAGGTACATAGGTCACCACGGAAGGACTGGCACTTTGCTGGTTGTGACCTCAGAAGGAGTGAAGAGAGGCACTGGTGTTCGTCGACTTCCAGAAGAAGATCAATGGAATCCACAAGGATGGGAAAGCCTTAAAGGCTACCCGTGGGAGGTCTCAGTGCGAGCGCCGGGAACGCCGGGGCAGAGGCCCCGGGAACTCCTGCTCAAGGAGTGGAGGACCTGCTGGTCAGTGAAGACCGGGTTGAGGTTCCGCCTCAGGTTGTGCCTGTTATGGCACCGCCACAGCAGCGACGGATTTACATCCGTAAGGCAGATGTGGAGAAGTACCAACCTACTGATGGATGTCCTGGATGCACTTGCGTGCTACTAGGGGAATCCACTCAGTTGCCGCACACTGAGATGTGCCGAGCGAGAATCGTCGGTCTCATGATGGATGATGAGCAAGGACGACGCCGTGTCGAAGCTCACAAAAGGAAAAGAGAGGAGACCGCGGAAGTAGGAGTGGAAGCAGATCTCCCAGCCCAAGAGGCCATGGGAGAGCCGGCCGCTGAGGCCGGAGTAGGATCTAGGCAAGACCCTGGACAAGTGATGGAGTATGTGGAGGATCCCGCGAAGAGGGCTGAACTCAAGAGAGCAGCAGCAGACCCGCCAGCATCGAGTAGCCCAAAGAGCAAGGCGAAGCCGACCACGCAGATCAAGAGACCGGGAGCGCTGTATATAGCGCCCGGAGCCAAGCAGAAGACGCAGCAGAAGCAAGGTGAGAAGCGAGAGCCCGCAGTATCTCCTGAAGAACTCCGAACGGAGACTCAACCGGCGGCTGACGCCGAGACTTCAAACACCCCGGACAAGCCCCCAGACGTGGGCGGACTTGAACTGGGTCGATTGAAGAGGATGTTGAAGTCCATGGTTGGACGGAAAGTAGAGAGAGCGTTTTTGGCTCAGGAGGTGGAGATCAACGCGGTCGAGCTGGAGCAGATCACCAAGCTGTGCGTGGAGATGGGCGCTGTTGATATCATGGAGATCTACAGCCCGAAGCGGTTCACGGCCCAAGCCGGGCGGACGGTTCCTACTGGGATCTTGAGGGTCCGAGAGCTCGAGGAGTATGTGGACGAGGTCGAGCCGACATTGCTCACAGGGAGCCCACCTTGTGACCAATTCTCCCAGCTCCAGAACATCAACAAGTACAGGGTGAGCCCAGACAAGAGGCGCGAGAAGATGGATAGAGCAGTTGCTCATTTGCATACCGCCTGTAGGTTCTACAGGAAGCAGTTGCAGGCAGGTAGGTTCTTCTTGCATGAGGCACCGTGGAGTGCTACCTCTTGGAAAGACCCGGAGGTCCGTGAGCTCACTGAGAGACCGGACGTGTACACTGTCCGAGGCCCAATGTGCAGATGGGCCATGGTCGCTACGGACCGGAGGGGTTTGCAGGGCACAGGATATGTGCGGAAAGAAACTGGCTGGATGACCAACCATCCAGGTTTGGCCCAACTGTTGGAGGGCGAATGCACCAACAATGTGCCGGGGAAACCATGGCACCGGCACATCCACCTGATCGGAGGACTCGCTAGACCGGCGGCCCATTATCCGCCAGCGCTAGTGCGAGCGGTCCTGAAGACTTTGAAGAGCCACCTTGTAGAGAGTGGCCAGTTGAGTGCATTGGACGCAGCAGTTGCAGGTCCAATCCCAGAGGAGAGCTTCGTGACGCCGGAAGACGTGGAGCAGTACTGGGACGACGTGAATGGTGGGTTTTTGCCACCAGACCGAGTCAGGGAGGCACGTCAGCTCGAGTTGGACTATCTTAGGAAGCAAGAGGTTTACGAGAAGGTGCCGCTCGAGGAATGCCTCAGAGAGACCAACGGGAAGGGTCCAATCACCACCCGTTGGATAGACACCAACAAGGGAGACCCCGCCAATCCCAACTTCAGGTCGAGATTGGTGGTCCGGGAGATCAAGGCCCGGAAGAGTCCAGAGGAAAGGATTCCTCAGAACATGCTGTTTTCGTCAACACCGCCTTTAGAGGCTATGAGGCTGCTATGTAGCCTATGGGCCACTGAGCGTGTATCCCATGGAGGACGACCACTCAAGATCGGACTTTGGGATATATCAAGAGCCCACTTCTATGGCGTACCCAAACGCCGCATATACATCCAGTTGCCGGACGAGGACGCCAGTCCGGGAATGGTGGGTCGTTTGACTAAGTCGATGTACGGGACACAGGATGCCCCTAACATATGGCAGCAGCACTACACGCAGCTGTTGATCAAAGCCGGATATCTCCGGGGAAAGTCAAATGGCTCAGTGTTCTATCACCCGACACTGGGAATAAGAGTGCTGGTGCACGGAGATGATTTCATGGCGTTAGGAGACGCCGAGGCGCTGAAGGAAGTAGATACTTTGCTTCGCAGTGCCTACGAGTTGAAATGGCTCGGGACGATAGGTGATGAGGAAGGAGACCACAAGGAGGTCCACTTTCTCAACCGGCTCATTCGTTGTGAACAACATCAAGGAGCGAGTGCGATCCTGATCGAGCCAGATCGACGCCATGTTGATTTGCTTGTGCAGCAGCTTGGCATGGAGAATGCCAAGGGAGCGGAGACACCGGACGTGAAGAAGTCCGTGGATTTGCAGATGCAGGAAGCCCGGAGCCCAGCTCTACCGAAAGAGCAGGCTTCCCTGTATCGCTCATGCGTGATGAGGGCAGCGTACCTGTCACAGGACAGGTTGGACATCAGCCACGCTGTGAAGAATCTTGCGAGGAAGATGGTTTCTCCTACAGAGGCATCTTTGCAGGATTTGAAGCGACTGTGTCGCTACCTCATCAAGAAGCCGGACGTGTGTCAGGTCTTTGCACGGCAAGCCAAGCCGAGCAAGCTCCGAATCCAGGTGGATTCCGATCATGCCGGAGACGCAATAACGAGGAGATCCACAACAGGCATGGTTGCTCTGTATGGGTTGCATGTGCTCAAGCACAGCAGCAATGTGCAGTCGACCATCGCTTTGTCGACTGGGGAGTCGGAGTATTATGCTCTTGTCAAAGGAGGTTCAGTTGGTCTAGGCCTACAGTCACTCTTGGAGGACTTTGCGGTCGAGACCCAGGTGCTGATTCAATCAGATGCGACTGCAGCAAAAGGAACTGTCAATCGGGCAGGTCTGGGAAAGGCCCGTCACATCCAGACGAGGTTCCTGTGGTTGCAGGAAAGGGTCAGCATGGACCATCTGAGGGTGGAGCATACCCCTGGCAAGTCCAACAGGGCGGATGCTCTAACAAAGAGCATTCCAGGTGTACAGATGTCTGAGACCATGCGAAGGTGTGGTTATGTTTTCCTTAACCAGCGTAGCAAGGGACAGCTTAAGCTACTAGAAGGCTAAGGTCCCTGGCCAGACTCCGCTACCTATATTGCTGTGCGAGCGTGTACAGAGACGCTCTTCCAGCAAGGAGGAGTCATGATATGTATAGTCATAATTGCCCAATGCGCTGATTGCACTCCGTGTGGTTTTGGCTCAAGAAAAGGGTGCGCTCCGCAGTGCACCCCAGAGCCGAGATATTGCATTTTGAACAAGGACTATAACTAACTTTAACGCCACCTTTTTTTTTCTACCGTCAATTCATTCTTAAAATTCATAACGTGATTACATTTATCACATTTTATGGATTTACTTTCGCCCATTGATTTAACACTTTCTGATGTTTCTTTCCGTGCTTCAATATCTGGCATTGGTCTTTCTTTGCCTTTACTCTTTTTCTTTCTTCCCATTTATATTAACATTTACATTTTTATTTTTGAGATATTGAATTCCTAACTTAATTAATTCTAATGAATAATAACAACACTTTTTAATTTTATTATCAGTTATTATTACTTGTTCTACTTTTTCTACTTCATTTATTATATCAATATAATCTGAATAAGTCCTATATGGAAATAATAAGATAAATTCTTCTAATTAATCTTATTATTTCATGCATGGTAGAATATCGGGGGCACAGCACTTGGAGTTTTCATTGCACTGGACAACGCAAGCGAGGTTCAAACTAATTCAAACTAATTATCTTCAATGCTTATTGATTGAAGCAATGAAAAACATGTTCCATTATGTTATTCACCGCCACTCATAACATAATGATGTTCCATTCAATATTAATTACAAGTTAATTTTTAAATATAATTTTATATATTTCTTTAATATCAACTATGACAGATGTCCCAATAATGAAACCAATAAACATAACTGATTATGAATTCAAACAATCTAAATATGAGCACGTGCCAAAACTACCATTTAGAAGTATTATAGTTGCTTCTTCGACAGGCGGTAAGACTGTCCTTATTCAAAATTTAATATTGAATGTTTATAGAAATTCATTTGCAAGAATATTTTTATTTTCACCCAGCGTCCATAACCACCCTACATTTACAGAAGTTAAAAAATACATCAGGGATGAATTGCACGTGGATGATGAAGAAGAACATTTTTTTTTGATAATTATAATCCAAGTGATTTAGAAAATGTAATTGAAAGACAGAAGACAATTATTAATTATATGAAATCTAAAAAGATAAAGAAACTGCATTCAATATTAATCGTGATAGATGACCACGCCGACGACCCTAAATTTGTTAGATATAGTAAATTATTACACGGACTTTTTACAAGAGGCAGGCACGATGCAGTAAGTGTAATTTGTTCAACACAAAAATAGAATGTTTTAGCGCCTATCATTCGTTTAAATGCCAGTTCATTATATATTTTTAGGTTGAAAAATGCAAGTGAGTTAATGAGTTTTATTGAAGAAACTAGCGCCATTGTTGATAAACAGCAATTATTAGATATGTATCATCAAGCCGTTAATGACGCACCTTATAGTTTCTTCTACGTGAATATGAATGCTAAAGACATTAACAAAATGTTTCATATCAGATTTGAACAGGCATTTCAAATTACGAATGATGAATAAAGATATTCTAATTTAATATAGTATAATAATATGCTAATGAAACTATGTAGATGTGGTGGATTTTATCGTAGAGGTAATTATAATTGTCATACTAATTATTGGATACATAAACTTTATAAAGTGTTAAAAAGACGACCAACAGACGAGGAATTATTAAGATTTCAAAATATTTTTGTTGATGAAGAAGATTTAATAGATGATATGTGTAGCAATGCCTCAACAAAATTACCCGAAAGTGAAATGACAGATTATGATAGTAATTAATAATGTTAATGTATGTTAATATTATCAATTTAGAATAAAGAGTAGCTACATAAATTTAAGGCAGGTAATTTATAAAATATTTTATCTTTTTTACATTCATTAACTTTTTCTAATTTACTTATTATTGCTTTCAATGAATTTATTTGTAGAATATCAATTCTTGACATTTCACTTATCGTATTTACATCTATATCTTTTATTACTTTAATAGCCTCTTCATCATCAATTTCTACTGGTTTTGATTTACTTGAACCCATTATATATATATATTATTTAGATTTTAATTTTTCAAAATTATCTTTTTGTGGTTCTTCTTCTTCGTCTTCAGTTGGTGCTGGTATTTCTGTTGGACTTTCTGATGAAGAACTATGGACAGTAATAGGTGGAGAACTATGAACACTAATAATTTCATTAGAAGAACTACTACTACTTTGTGCATTTCCTGCTGTTATCTGATTAACTAAATCTGCAATATTTATAGTTGTTGCAATTGCGCTGTGTGATAAGTTTAGTATTATATCTGCTACTGTAGCGCCGTTGTGTAGCATTATTTCTATCATTTTTGTCAGTTTGAATCTTCTTTCTTCTTCGTCGCTGTCATCCTCGTCTGGTGGTTTCTTTGGCGGTGGTTCTGGCGGTTTGTTGTTGTCAAGCATTGCAGCAAAGGCTGACACCATTGCATCGCGTTGGTTTTTCAGTGTTTGTGTTGCTTGTGTTCTTGTTGGTTCATTTCTCTTGTGTGTGTTGTGCCAAAAGTTTTTAAGCATTATTTTAAACATATTGTCTTGGTTTTCCTTTACCTTAAACGCTTCAAATGTCATATTTAATGGTTGGTTTGCATCATTGTATAACTTTTCGTCAGTCTGTCTGGTTGCTGTAGCAATAGTATCTGTGTTGGTTGCAATGTCAATATATTCTCTCGGTATGCCTTTTTTCATCATTTTCGGTGGTTGTATTGTCGTTGGTGTGTTTGGTTTCATTAGGTTATGTATTGAAAAACTATCATCATCATATTTATCATTGAATTTATGTTTTTTCTTTTTCAGTATATTTTTAGTTAATGTTATCATTAAATATACTTATATTATTATTATTAACTTTCACCACTTCCTGCCGCTCGACTTGGAGGTTTTGCCATCTTTTTGGTAGTTGCTCCTATTACTTGTTGGGGTTTGGCGATATATTTGTAATAAACTAAGTCGCCATACATTTGGGTGATTTGGTCTGTTATTGGCTTCTTTACATCGCCTTTTGCATTCTTATGAAGTCTTGCTAGATGTGAAAATTCTTCAAACTCCGTTGCCTTAATTAGTTGTATAATATATAAATCATTTACGACTTTGCTCATTTCAGTCAAATTATTGGCAAAAATTCGTGGTTGTCTGTCCCTTACTGAGTACAATATTTCAAATGCTTGTTGTTTAAACTCCGGTTGAATGTCTGGGTGTAGTTCATCAATTCTTGATATAATTAGTTTTTCTTTTCACTTAATTGCGATTCTCTTGCTGTCATCATTTCATCATCTGGTATTAATTCTGGGCTGTCTGGTGCATCAGTTGAAGGTGTCCTGCGTATCATTAAGCGATTGAATATTGACGATGCGCCTTGTGTAATAAAGTTTCTATGTTGTTCTTGTGCTTCTTGCTGTCTTTGTGTTGCTTGTTGTGCTCGTTGTTGTAATTCTGTTTGCACCTGTGCAATTGTTGGTTCTTCTGCTTGTGTCGGTTGGATATCATCTGTTGTTGTTGCCTGTTCTGTGTTTCTTCTATGAACTGCATATGTGTGCCCGTTTCTGTGTGCTTCCTGCTTCATCATTATCTCTCTCATCTGCCTGTCTAATATTCTCATTTGTTGGTCTTTCAATAATTCTAAATGGTCGCTTCCGTCAAAAAAACTACCCTGAGGACTTGATTTAAAAAATGTAGCATCTCTGTTAGGTAGTTTTCCTGTTAATTGTTCGTTCTCGCCTATTAGATTAGCGATTTCTTCATAAGTAGGTCGTCGTTTCAATCCAAATTTTGCGTATGGATTTATTAATTCTAGACTTTGGGTTGTTGCCATATTGATATAATAGTAATTAGAAAATGTTGTTAATAATATTTTTGTGAAACATATTATTAATAATAAGATTTTATTGTATAAAACCTTATTATATCAATATATTTTAAGTAAATGTTAATTTTTTCAACTCTTCAATTCTTTTTTGTAGGTGCTCTAATGTGCTATGTGGTAGATTTGGGCGGTGTAGTTCCATTGTTAATCTGTCTAATTCATTTTGATAATTTGCTCTGGCGTGTCCTTCTTGAATGTGTTTTCTAAATGCTACTGATGCTTCCTGTGAGTTTCTTAACTTCATTTGTTCGTGTAGGTGTTTTAGATACTCATTATCTTTTAAATCAAATGGGCTATATTTGATTTGCGAGGATTGTAAGAATATCTTACCTTTATTTTTCTTATTATTTCTTTTGTGGAATTTATACATTATATATTAATCATAGATTTTAATTTTAATCGTAAAGCACGCTCCCACTTTGGCGTAATTCCAGAACAGACTCCGAAATCATATGCACAAATAATTCTCGCACATCTTCATCAGTTGTCAGTGCTCTGTTAGACCCTTTCAATTTAAAAACGAGTAAACCTCCCATTTTAGTATTCTGCCCAGTAAAATTAGTGTCTGCCATTTTCTCAAATGATATACCAATCACGAATTTATCTTCTAAATCGCTTGTAGGAAATGCTAAAGGCATCTTGGTCAGGGTTCAAATAGTGTAATGTTCGTCTTAAATAATATGCAGTTTCTGCCATTGATTGACATTCAAACTCTGGATATTTCTTGGTCAGCACCATCAGGGTCAGCACCATCAAAAATACGAGAATTAATCATAGGATTGTAAAAATAGTTCCATCTCTTATAAATATAAATGGTGTCTGTAGTAATTATTATTATCCGCATCTACACCTGCTCTTGGCGCACGATACAATGTAATGAAGCAACCATTTAATTTAGAAGCGGATTTAGCAATATTCATATTAATTTCAGTTCCTGCCGCGTTGAATGAGCGTCATAGTGTGATACATTGGAAAAACTAATTTCAAACTTTGACCCTCTAACAAATGTTTAACTATGTTATTGTTGACCGTGTTGTCCAATTGTATTACCTCTGCTCGTAGAATTACATTATTTAATTCCCACGAGGTGCTGGTGTCTCCAGTTGTGAAATAATAACCTTTGGCATCATTTTGAGTGTTGGCATCAGTTACGGTAAAAGGCGTAACTACTGGTATGTGTTCATCTGATACAATTGTAAATTCCAGTTCAAGTGGAGCATAACGAAGAGGTAAATAATAATTGCTTTCTAACAGTCCGCATACTGGTTTATGTCCTAATGGCATATCACTATTAGCGCCGGGAATTCCTGCTACTGAATGGCGAGTATATCGCGCTGTTAAGTCTCCCCAGTTGTTATGGTCCTTTGTAGTTGGAAATGTAACTGCCTCGGGGTCGGCAGCGGGATTGGTTCGTGTATTAACATCTAACATTTCTGCTAATCCAGTAGCATATGTATGTCGCCAGTCATCATCCCAGCGAGGATTAGCACCACCTTCTAAATCGTCCATATCTCGGGCATCTTGACTTTTGTTGTATCCTGACTTGCTGACCTCCAACAGTGCATCTATAACGACTGAAGGATGACAAATTACCTAACGGTCGTTAAAAATGACTTCGTGTTCCGTCGGTGTTTTGAAGATTAGCAAATAAACGAATAGAAGATAAATCAATATATGTGTTGTCTTCACCTGTTATATGAAATCTAATATTTTTGTTTCCTGAATTTGGATTATAAACATTACTGCCTGATGGAAAATAATTAACGTGTCTTCTGTCTGTGATGTATTGTGCTGTTTCTGGAAGTCCAAAATTTAACGAGTTAATCATTGTAGTTTCACTTTCTGCAATTATATTATCCATTACTTATATATGATAAACTTTTTTGTTTTTTTTAATTATTTATATTTTTCTTATGTGGAAGCATTGTAGTAGAATTATTTGAAGTTGTATTTTTTTAATAGTATTTATTCAATAATTGTTTGTTGTATCAACTATATCTTTTATAGTATCATAATCTAAATTCTTATATTGTTTATCGTATTTTGACGGTTCTTTTGTCAGTTTCTTCTCTAATGGAATTGTGTTTTGCTTGTCTTTGTTTCTACACATTATAATATTATTGATATTTTATTGTTCTGGTGTTGAATTAGGATTAAACCCATTAGAAATGTTCGTAGTAGGATTAATTTCAGTCATACCTTGCCCTGTCCAATTATTAAAACTATGTTTATCTAATAAGTTGTTGCTTTCTATTTCTCCAGTTATTGCAGCGTCGTCAAATGCCGCGATTACATCACCGCGATTTCTAAATCGTAAGTGTCGCGGGTTTTTCTGCTGGTTAGTTCCTGATACAAAAGGTGATGAATAAACAGTAGTAGCATATTTGTTGCCGTGTCTGTTGTTGATTTCTTGAACAACGGATGAACCGAGGGAATGGCCGACCAGTCTATCAACATCTGGATTTTTACTTAATTCTTCCATTGCGTCTTTATATCTTTCGCTTAATTGAATATTATGAGTAGGAATAAAAAACAAATCTGCAATGACATCATTGACTTTGTGGCCTAGTCCTGTTTTAGCACCAGTGCCACCAATATATAATGTGTTGCCTATTCTTGTTATTCCATTTATATTTGAATACGCGGCGTCTAAACCTTTAACATCATTAATTTATTTTTATTTTGAACATTGATTTCTTCGGCGTAGCGTGTTTTATGTTTCATTATTTGCTTATCAAAATGTTTATTGAAACCTCCTATTTTGTCTTCCAATTTATTTTTATGGTTAAAAAATACATCTTCTATTAAATCCTTACCTGCCGTATATGCTTTATCACTTGCTACACCTGCCATTATTTGTGTGGGTGTCCTGCCTTCAATAGCACCTAATAATAGTTGTCGTCCAATCATATATTATTTATATATATATATATTTTAAATATCTATTAATAACAATAATTACAAAGTAATTATCAATAATAATTATAATATAATTTCTATTGTATATTATATTTATGAGTGATAGATTAACATATAAAAAACATCTATGTTGATAGTGCCTATAGATTACCAGAAAGCAATTCCACCAGCGATTTTATTATAGAACTTGACCAAAACTTTGAAATTCCACCAAGAACAAAAATGTTCGTGACGGAGTGTTCATTCAGCACTCCGTTTTATACAACAGAGAAGGGTTTTTACGAACGCTTCTATATTATGTTGTATAATAGTTCCAATGTGTTATTAAGAAGCACTGCCGTTGATGTATCCGGTGCAATTTAGTATGCTAATCAATTATCATACAAAATACAAACGGAATTAAACACGGCATTTAATGATATTGTGCCTGACTTATTCTTAACAGTGTATGGACAGAGCGAGAGACGCATGGAACTTAAATTAAAGGACCCTCTAAATTACAAAATCAAAATACCTACAGATGAAGAATTAGAAACTTATGTAAATGGCGAATGGAACAGAGGACAGTTTGAATATGACAACCTGAGACCAAAGTCTATTAAGTAATTATATTGTCTACGAACCTGCGTCATCTTGGTTAAGTGGATATTTTAATTTAGTTCCTTTTCAGAATATACACATAAATTGTCCTCAATTAAGCGATTATAAATATTCAGCGCCTAACAATTTCAGCAGTTCAGTAATTAAAAAAGTTCAAATCAATCAACAACTTGGCGGAGTTATAACAGATTTTACAGCGCCCATATATGCAGATTTTATTGATGTAGGCGGTAAAAATATTAAGAGACTACACTTTAGAATAACAACTTCAAGAAACGAATTAATTGATTTTCACGGCGTTCCCGTTTCTTTTAGCATTCTCTTTCAATTAGATAATTGAATAAACAACCTAATTATTAATATTTATATCAAATTATTAATATTAATATTTCTCAATTTGTCCATATAGACAAAATATATAAACCATATACACAAAATATATAAGATATTATATATGTCAGAAGTTGAACCTGAAATTACGAATACAATTGAAGCAGACGAGCCAGTAAATGAATTACCACCAATTGAAGAAGAAGCACCAAAGGCAGAAACAATAATAGAAGCAACACAAGAAATAAAACCTGTTGAACCTCTTAAAAACAACTCAAAAACTCAAGCACGCACTGAAAAGAAAATAACCTGTCCAAAATGTGCCAAAACTTTAACATTAAAATCTTACAGATACAGCCACGAACGCAATTGCCAAGGACCATTAGAATCTAAACCCATAAAGCCTAAACCAAAAGCAGTTCCAATAGCAAAACCCCAGAAGGTAGAATATCACGAAGAAGAGCAACATATTCCACAACAACAGCAACAAAACAATATAATAGCGAACACCCCGCCCCCAAGAAGAACGCAACCGCAACCGCCTCCAAACCCGCTACAAAATATAGCGCAACATTACCAATTATTGCAAAATGAATATATGAGACAGAAGCAAGAAAAATATAATGCATTAAATAAAGGTATATTTGGTTCAAGAGGAAATAAAAGATAAAATATAATTATTATATAACCTACTATATAATAATTATGTTTTCAACATTATCACTGGACGGCTCAAACAGGATTATAGCAAGTGAGTTAGTATTAATAAATTCAACAGAACCATCAACTCTAAGCAGTGTTTATGCTACAAAGCAAGAATTAGCAGATACAACAGGCGCATTAGGTGGCGGTTATACTACTGAAGAAGTTGATGCTCTTATTTTAGCACAAAAAAATAAGATAGATGCAAACATATCAGCAATATCAGGAATTAACGCAACATCAACAACAATGTTTGACGAACAAGTAAATCAAAACACAACAATTACAAGCAACCTTAATAATATAACAGCACACGGATTAACCATAACTTCAATACTACCGACTATATCAGCAAATACAACTAAACTTGACACAAATGCTAATAATATTAGTTCTAATACCTTTTTAATTAGTGGTTTTAACAATAGTATTAGTTCCAATTCGTTTTTAATCACAGGACACAATAACACATTAACATCACATTTAGCAGTATTAACAACACACGACAGCGACATCGCAACAAATACAAATGGAATAGCAATATTAAATAACACTGTAGGCAGTAATATGACATTTGTTAATAGTCATCAAAACACAATAACATCGCATATATCATTAATTGACACAAACCTTAATAACATAACAGGACACGGAAACACAATATCAACGATTCTAACAGATATAGCAGATTTACAAGCAGGCGCGGGTGCTTCTTGGACTACAACCGAAAAAACAACTATTCAAGCAGATGTATCAACATTATATACAAATGATACTAATTTATTCAATACAAATACCGCCTACAGTAATACATTTGCCTCAATCATATCAGACAACACGACACAAGATTTATTAATAACTCAAAATTCAAATACGATTAATAGTTTAATATCAATGGATTTACAAAAGTTGGATAAAATAGATACTAATGTTCAATCGGTAGCAGGTGCTATTAATTTTAGTGATAATACAACTTTACATAGTGATTTAAATATGCTTACTACTGGAAGTATAATATGTAATAAATTCAGCACTACACCTTCACCTAATTTAGGATTACAAATGACATTTCAAATGTTTAATCGTGAGTTCAATATTAATAGAGATGGAAGAATGTGGATGAGTTCAAGCGGTGGTGTATGGGAAACTCAAATAGGAGACGCTAATGTTGGTCGTGTCTGAGTTAAGGATAGGTTTGGTTTAGGTGCTGTTGGTGTTTCTGGTTATGTTCTAAACTGTGCCGGACAAGCGAGATTCACTGATGCTGTACAATTTATAGGAACTGATAAAGCAATTAGTCTTAACAGTGGTTCATATTTAAATTTTGCTAATAATGGTTCAATACGAAGATATACACCAGATGCTACAGAAGGTTTATATATGGCACATAATAATTGTGTTGCTGTTAGTGTTGGCGATATTACAAATTATTCTAACCAATATTTTATGTGCGACGGTGCTGTATCTAAAACCATTTTCAATAAACCAGTTGATATATTAGGTGATGTATATACAAATGGAGATTTAACAATGGTTTCTGGTAAAAAGATTGAAGTCAATCAAGTTCAGTCAGTATCAGGAAATACTTTATTATTACAAAATTCACCGAGTGGCAATGTTCAATTTGGCGACACTTCAAAACTAATAATTAATAATGCTGAAATGTATCTCGATACAAATGATTTAATAATCGGGAATAGCAACACTTCAAACTCTATTAATTTGGTTGTTGGATTATCTGCAACATATGCTGATAATAAAATTATTTTGAATAGTGGACGTAATAGCGAATTACGAGGCGACTGGACTATTGACGGTGACATGACTCTTGGAATTGCTCATAAAATCAATTTGAGACATTTAAATAGTGATGCTGTTTTAAGATTAGACGCATCAACAACTATTGATTGTTATATTGATGGCACTAAATATTTACAATTGGACGATACACAATTTTCATCATTCAATGGATTTAATTTAAGTAGTGATGAGAGACTGAAAGATAATATAGAAGATGTAGAAGATGATACTATAAATATGGTAAAAAACATTAAGATTAAAACATTTGTTAAAAATCAACAAACCAGAAAAACTGAATTAGGATGGATTGCTCAAGATGTTCAACAATACACAAATCCTAAATATAATATTGTAAATGATTCGGGAGAATACTTAACAATGTGTTATGACAGAATGGCTTGTATTAGTTGGGATGCTTTATCAAAACTAATCCATCGTGTAGAATATTTGGAAAACGAAGTCTTTAAAAATAAAAAGAAAAAAGAAAAGTCTAAATAATATTTAGGCGATAAGTAATACTCTTAACATCAAGGAACTAACGAAGATTTCATATTAATATCAACCTTTAAAATTAATTCTATTATATTAATCTAAAATAGAACTAATTAGCGACAGCAACCATCGCATATTCTGTTTTGTATTTTCTGCTATGGTGATACTTTGGTTTATCTTCATCATTTTCTCCATTGTTCTTCTTCTCCATTGCTTCTCTCTCCGCTTTCTTTTTGTGATACAATGCTTTGCCTGTTATTCTTTTTCTCGCCCTTACAGTATCCATATATTCGGGGTCTTCTTCCTTTCTCTTATGATAATACAGTCGGCAATACAAAGCCGTTTGTTCTTTGATTTCTGCCAATGTCATATCTTCGGGTTTCTTTTGTGTGGTCATTTTATTCTAATATTATATGGTAACATTTCTTTAAGACTGTTTCGAGACATATCATTAATTTAAGTTTAAGACAAAAGCATTTAAAGAAATACTTATTATTATAAATATAATAAATATATTCATGTCTAAAAAACTTATCCGACAATATACCCAGAACTTAAGAACTACAAGAGATAGTAAAATTGGCAAAGTCCCGCCGGATATACAAGCAAACATCAATAAAATAGTTGATTTGTATGAATACCGCAAGATTTCACAATATCAAACGGCAAATAAATTGATAAATGACATCAGCATCAATGAGACAAAGAAACGAAAATCAGGATTGAAGAGATATGATAAAGCAGTGGCAAAGTACGAAGAAGCAGAACCCATAACCGAAAGAATGGCAAAGACAGCAAAGAAAGCAAGGACAGGAAAGGAAGTTAAAGCAGAAATTAAAACACACGACAAGCAACCCATCTTTAAAGGAAAAGCAATAGCGGGATTAGCAACAAAGGCAAAGGATATTTTTAAGAACAGGAAGACTTATGATGTAAAATTTATGTTATTTTCAGTTGAGAACAGGTCAGGTGGAAAGCGACCAGCATTTACAATGGACGGTAGAGAATATTACCCTCTCATTATCAACACCAGAGGTGAGAAAAAAGAAGGGATGGTAGCAACTGCACACGTCAAAGCAAGTCAGTTTCTGGAAACAGTGGTTCAAAGAAAAATTAGAAGATATCATAAGGATGAAAAGGAACTGTATAAAAGGGTGATGCTGATAATGAACACCAGTCGCGAATTTGATGATATAGGGCATCTTGTGGAATACGCTGACGCCATTAGAATTGAAAGCGTTGAACTGGTTGAAACTGACACCTCAAACTACGATGAAAGAGAGCAATCATTGAGGGAAAGTCAGAATATAAGCATCTATTATAGATACATCCAGACCGAAGTTGACGCCGATGCTTTAACAATAAAAGAAGCATTACAAAAAAAGGAATATAGAAATAATGAATGTTGGATAAATGCTTTACTTGAAAACTTTGAAGGGACAGAACTGACAAGAGCAAAGAAGGCACATAATGCTAAAACATTATCCCGAAATAAGATTTTAAAATTGCTGGAAATGACAGAAGAAGAGTGTATCAATAATGGAGCATCAATAAACCAAATGGATAGGGTCTTTAAATTCTTCAATATTCCAGTCAGACTTTACAACTTTACAGGCGGTTTAATTTATCAACATGACCCCAAAGACTACGAAAAGGGCAGAGTTAAAATGTTCAGAGGATTAGTTAAGAATAACCATATTTATTTGTTAAACCATGATTTAAACACATTAAGGCAAATGCAAGCAAACGAGGAAGGATTTAAAGCACCAACTACAAGCAGATTTTATATTACTGACAGGAATGAACCTATTAAGTATAAAATGTTTGATGATGTAGATGATTTGTTAAAAATGCGGGATGAAGAAGAATATGCCTTAATACATTCTGACAGTGATATGGTAAATGTATTTTTTCAACTCAACGAAGCAGGATACACACCCTACATTAAATATGGCAATTCCGGACAAATTGCTAATATTATGTGTAAGTTTTATTACAAAAAACTTAAAAAATCATTACATATAATATTGTATCACAGAGTTTATCAAAAGATAGGATTGATGAAGATGTAGCAATTGATGATGAAGACACATATAATAATATTGTTAGTGCTATGTTCCGATTTCAAAAGGACATGTTTAAGGAAATCCACTTATCATATTACAATGAAGTTGATATTAAGATATTGAAGAGTGTAAAACTATTGTCCCGGTTGGGATTTTTGATAATAAGGTTAATATTAAAAGTTGAGGGAGATTGACATTAGAAAGGCATTTACCTTTGGTGGGTGCTGTATCAAATACATCCCAAGATTTACTGAATTTGATGTTTTTAAACCCTTTACTCAAGATTGTGATATTAATAGTTTTAATAATCTAACTTTATACATTGTGGAAGTCTATGAAGGAAACATATTGTTTAACAAGAAATATAATCTGATTTACGGTAAGTTTTTAAAGCGACTGTTAAAGCGTGATATTAAGTTGAAGATATTATATTACAAACAACCTAATCATGTTTATAAAGTTAATTACAAGAACATAATTGATGAACTCTATTCTACAAACATATCAAGCAATGAAGATTTAAATAAGCAACTACAAAAGAAAGTAGCAAACATAAGCATCGGTATGCTGGAAAAGTCTCATAACACATCACAAAAAAGTAGCACATTTAACTCATTGAGGGAGGCATGTTATTATCAAAAGTTAAATCCAAACAGTAAAATCTATACAATCAGTCAGTACCAAACAGAATTAGAAGAGTTAGAAGATGATGAAATGAGAGTAAAGGATACAGAGGGCATGACATATTATGTATTGAATGTGTCAGATAAAAAAGTATTGACTAATGGATTTATGTATATTAAAGAACTGCTTTTACAATACCATAATTTCAAAATGTATGAACCATATAAAACATTAACTGATAATAATATTAAAGTATATAGTGTTAAAACAGATAGCATAACTATCCACGAAGACGATTTGGATAAAGTTTATGGATATACTTATTTAAGAAAATGGCAGGAAGGACTGCTTAAATTTGGCGATGAGATAGGAGATTGGAGACTTGAAGAGAAGCACACTATAACATTACCAACCCAACCATACAAGTATAAGTTTAATGAATTACCTGAAATACCGAAGATTAAGAATATTAATATTTCTATTGAAGATGAATGGAATACTGAAAGCATTGGTAAAAAAGTTATTAAACAAAATCCAGTAATTATTAGGGGTAAATTTCCGGGCACAGGCAAGAGTTATATAGGTCAGCATTTCCAAAAGATGAATAATAATGTATTATGTGTAGTGCCTACCAACCGACAATTACAAGAAATACAAGATAAAGGAATAGAAGCAACAACATATAACAAGTTTTTTAGCATTGCCGTTCATGAAGATGTCGGAGAGAAATTACCAATTTATGATTATTCGCCTTATGATGTAATAGTGTTTGATGAGATTTATATGTTGAATTTATACACTTTGAATAAAGTTTGGCAGTTTATGGAAAACAACACTCATATTATCAGAATTGCTACTGGCGACGTGAAACAATTAGAAGGGGTGGAAACCATGACAAACTGCCAAAACCCCGCAACATACATTGACAACTGTATAGACACAATGTTTAAATATAATATTTTCTTAAACATATGTAAGAGAGTAGGAGCAAAGGACAGCGTAGAAGGAGAAAGAAACAGAAAAATATTAAATGATATGTATAATGACTGGTGGGAAAACAACATTCCACGCAAAGAGTTTATACTTAAATACAGTTATTTAACCGATGACATCATGGCATCAGAGCATAATATCGCTTATACCAATATGAGATGCGAACATGTAGCAAATGAGATTAGAGACAGACTAAACATAAGTGAGACATATGTAGTGGGTGATATTTTGGTTGCCAGAACATGGATTAAACGACCAAGGGTTAATATCAATTTGAGATACAGGATTACAAAGATAGAAGATGATGAAACAGGAAAACAAATAACATTACGGAATATAGCAAGACAAGAAGATGAGTTTATGTTGTCTGAACCTATTGTAGATAAAAACTTCATCTATCCTTACTGTGCTACTTGTCATTCAAGTCAGGGGTCAAGCGTAAAGGAAAGCATAACTATTCACGAATGGGACTTACCCATAACCAGCAGAGAGTGGATATGGACGGCATTGACTCGCTGTGTTGATTTTAGGAAAGTTAAATTTTATTGTAATCCAGACTTTGATAAGCAAATGGATAAAAATATGATAATGAGATATTTTAAAAACAAAGTAGAAAATTATAAGATACAAGACCGTCGTGCTCAAAGAGAAATTAATGAGGAAGAATACATTAGTGCTGAATGGTGTTTATCACAGTTTCGCGCCAGATGCCAAAAGTGTAATACTTCATTTAACTTTGAAACAAAGAAAGGTAAATTATGTAGTAATTTTACTTGTCAGCGCCTTGATAATTCAATCGCTCACCATATAGATAATTCAACTTCATTCTGTGTATATTGTAATGTATCAACACATTAAGATTTTAATATTTGTTATATTAAAATCTTAGTTTTAGACTAAAAAAGGTTTAAAGAAATAATACCTATAAATAGTAGAGAGTAATTAAGGAACAAGAAGTAAATAATTATATCAATAAGAAATGCTATGACTGTTGCCACTTCAAAAAAGAACATATGGAATTATACAAAATGAATTTACCTAATGGAATAGTAAATAATATAATTGATTATGCTTTGGACGAACAAAATTGTAAAATTTGTAAACATTGGAGGTTTTATCAATAATTAATCAAATGTCATTTGAACCATAAAATGTTTCTTAAAACAAATGTTGAAGATGAAATTTTGATATTTTTAACTGTGTATGAAAGACCACCTTATAGTTATGTTAGAGCATTTCTTAAAATCAGTAAGAAAAAGTATGAACTGATTAACCACATATTATGGATCTTGTTATATCGTAGAAGAGAAGGGTTTGATGTAAAAGAAGACATTAAATCATATATTGAAAGCAACAAGTTTAATGTGAAAAATACCGTGAGGGACATTAATATTATTTTGAAAATGATGTATGAAAGAGGTAAGATGTATCAACAGTTTAATAGTCATCAATTAACTTATTATCCTGAATTTAAATTACAAATATTATTATCAATATAATAAATCTTAATTTATTATATGGATAAACAAAAATAATTAGTGATATTTATTATGATAAAAGCGGATACGGAAGTAAAGCAATAACGTTGAAAGATGCCAGACAGAAAGATAAAACTATTACTATGAGTGATGTAAATGAATTCTTTAAAAGTAATATTGAAGAGAAAAGAAAACCAAGAGGGCAAACTAGTTTTGTTGCGCCACACTCATTCTGGGAATTTCAACTGGATTTGTTTTTTATTTCTAAAAATGATTTGGAAAATCAGAAGTTTAGAATTGGATTAATATTGATTGATATATTTAGTAAATATGCTACTGTAATACCTATTGCAAGTAAGCAACCGCCAGACGTATTAGCAGGAATAATGGAGGGTATTAAGAAAATGGGTGGAAAACTCAAAATGATATACAGCGACGAAGAAGGCAGTTTGTTTAGTTCTACCATTACAGATTATCTTGATGAGGAAAAAATTGAATTACACACCACGAGAGGCCATCCGGCATTTGGAGAAAGATTTATTAGAACCTTTAAGGATATGCTTTTTAAAAGAGTTGATGCGGATGAAAAGAAAGGTAAAGACAATATACAATGGATAGATTCCAATTTAGAAATATTATTGACATATAATAATACATTAGTAAGTTCCGTTACGAAAATGACACCATTAGAAGCAAGGAAAAAGAAAAATGAGTTTGAGGTTAAGCTGAATATATCAATGAATGCCAGAAAAACCCGTGTGTATCCTGATTTAGATGTAGGGGACAAAGTCAAGATAATGAGAAAGAAAGCGATTAGCGAGAAAGAGAGAACCAGTCATTGGTTAAGGACAGTCCATACAATAACTAAAACAGAAACTAAGTTAGGGCAGAAATATTATTCTGTTAGTGATTTTCCTAAACCCTTATTGAGGCATGAGATGTTGAAATTATAGTTTTAGACTAAAAAGGTTTAAAGAAATAATACCTATGTATAGTAGAGTGTAATGAACGAACAAGAAGTAAATAATTATATAAATAAGAAATGCTATGACTGTTGCCATTTCAACAAAGAGAATATGGAATTATACAAATTGAATTTACCTAATGGAATAGTAAATAATATAATTGATTATGCTTTGGGTAAAGAAGATGAATGTAAAATTTGTAAAAAATGGAGGTTTTATCAAGAATTAATCAAATGTCATTTGAACCATAAAAGGTTTCTTAAAACAAATGTTGAAGATGACATTATAATATTTTTAACTGTGTATGAAAGACCACCTTATAGTTATGTTAGAGCATTTCTTAAAATCAGTAAGAAAAAGTATGACATGATTAACAGTGTATTATGGATGTTGTTATATCACAGAAGAGAAGGGTTTGATGTAAAAGAAGACATTAAATCATATATTGAAAGCAAACAGGTTAATGTGAAAAATACCGTGAGGGACATTAATATTATTTTGAAAATGATGTATGAAAGAGGTAAGATGTATCAACAATTTAATAGTCATCAATCAAAGTATTATCCTCAACTTAAATTATAGAATAACCCCATAAACCTTACAAAAAAATTAAATTGTAAGATTTATGTTTTGGTATGGTTGATAGGTTGCTTTGTATTTTATTTGTCCGTTTCTTGTTAGGGTTTTTGTAATTGTCTATTGTATGGTCGGTTGTTTGGTTTTTTGTGTGGTTTGTTGTTTGGCGGTTTTTTCTATGAGGGTCTTGCCCCAGAGCAAACATATTATTTGTGTCTAAAACTATTTAAAGGGATGATGCCTTACCATGTAAGGGTTATGGATAAGACATATTGCTCGGGTTGTCAAAGAAATAGGCGTGTGGAATTTTTCACGGAACCCTACAAAAATTGCGACAAGTGCCGTGAGAAGGGAAGGAACAAATGGCATCGCCAAACAGTAGAACGAAGGGATGAAGTAAATGAAAGGAGGAGAGAAAACAGGAAAAGCGAAGAAGTAAAAGCAAGGGAAAAAGCATACAAAAAAAAAAACTTATCCTTGTGATGTTTGTAATTGTGAAGTCAGAACATGCAACAAAGCAAGACATGAAAAAAATGATAAGCATAAAGATAAATTGGAAGCGAAAGAACCTCACACTCAGTAAATAATATTTCATAATGTTTTCATATATTATGAATTATTTTTGAATTTTTGATATACTGGTGGGCTGATTTGATTTTATGAGATTTATTGTTAGTTATGGGCGGTGCGTTTGAAATGGCAGGATTTATGCCAAATGTTGTTGGTTTTGCGGGGCGCTTTTGAAATGGCGTGAACACCATAGGGTGGAGTGTATGATATTTTGCTTGTTGGTAAGCTATTGCTTGCTGGTATAGCCCTATTTTGAGACACATCCAAAAATGGGTCTGGCTCTTTTTCTTAAGGAAGCCCGTTTTTTGGGGTGGCTCTTGAAGGGAAACTGAAGAAACCAAAAGGATGACGACCAATTTGGCGGGTCCGATTCCTATTTTGAGAGATACCCATATGTTTTGAAGGGAATCTGCCGCTATTGGAAATGTGACGATGTTTTCCAGAAAACTTGGGGAAATGGAGTGAACCCGCTTGGTTAGCAGGCTGTTTCAGAGGGGACTGTTGTTTTTGGCCCGAGGTCTATCAAGAGCCTTGGGCAAGGGGTAGGATGTTGAAATTGGGACAATCCTGGCTAAAACCCATTCAGATATTCCCCAAGCGCGGGTCCGGGGACATCCTGCTATTTTTTCGTTTGGCCTTTTGATTTGTGCGTCTCTCTAAATCAATGAGCCCTCACCTCCTGGGGTGGCTGCCCTTTTGAATTCACTTTTCAATCGCCCCAAAAAGGGTAGCCACCTCCTTATGCAGTACACGTTGATAGATGCAGGCTACCCTCGCAAAACAACACACGCACACACACACAAACACCATGCAGTATGATACCGCCTGAGACATCAAAGTGGAGGGCGCCAAGCAAAACAAGACACATCAGGATAAAACATGCGTGTTTTCCGCTTTGCTGTGTGGCATTGACCACCACGGGCCTGGCTCACTCCTAGGGGCCTTGCCTTGCTCGCCCCTATTCGAGGTGCTTGCGGCCGCGGAGGAAGGCCTGGCCAGTTGGGCAGCGGCGGTTGGTTGAGGCCTAACCTCATTGAAGGCGGGGACCAAAGGAGGTTGGTTGCTCAAAGAAGAAACATGTTCAAGCGAACAATTCACCCAACTTTGGCATGGTAGGTTGCCATTCCAGCTGATTTGGGAGTTTGGGATTGGCCAGGGCTGAAACTAAGCTTGCATACTGTTGTCCAAACAGGCATAATGTCAACCCAAGATTGCGGAGGCTGATGACGAAGACTCACAAGCCATTCAATCCCCGAATCCCAAGAATCATGAGACCTGTGCCAGGTTGTACCTGTGGAGAAGATAGTTGATATAGGTGTCAATTTTCGCAGGTGACTATATGACTACAGTAGATTGGTGTGAATACATATCAGATTTCAGAGACAACTTCCTAGAAGAGAAGCAACCATGTTTTATTCTAGAAAGGGCTCCTGCCCTTCTGGTGGTTGAAAGCAAAGGGCACCGGCCATGTAAACACGGCTCACACGGACGGCATGTCTCATATGTAGCGGGGTCGACGTCGTGCGGCGACAGTTGGGTCTGGGACAAAAGCTCCTTCTCCTTTTACAAGCCAAACAGGAAAAAGAAAAAGGAAACCACAAAGAATGGACGCTTAGTATCTGACAGATAGCCGGTTTCCCTTGAAACACGGGTTGGCTTGCAAAATGAGATTGTTGCTGGGTCCTAAACTGCCTTCCAGAAAGAGATCGCGCTTTGGCCAAAAAGGGGCCAGGCCAAGTGGGTAAGAGGCAAACCCCCATCAAACAGACCCGTGCAAGAAGAGCCAAGAGTTCGCTTGTTCAGCACATTATTTCAACAAGCTTATGTGGGGGTAAAATGAGCTCACCCATGATGAGGGTCCTTCACCGGACCGGTAGACTGGGGGGGGTTCCCTGATATCCGCTAGGACTTGCGCCATTTCGCCCAGATAGCTTTTAGCGATGCCTGGCTTCGTTTTGTCAAACTGGAAGTGGCAACCGTGAGGCTTTGAGCTGCGGGCTTCGCCCGGTGAGGCGCGGCAGCCGAGAGCGGACTGCTTGGCATGGAAACGGGGCCAGTCACCCGTCTGGGGCATTCGGATTGGGCTCCTTGTAAAGTACTCTTTTTTGATGAAAAACAACGGCTGGGCAGACTGGCATAGTCGAGGTGGCAGGTGTTTGTGCCAGACAACAAGTCTCAGCAGATGGAACATTCCCCTAAGATTCCCAACTTCCCCCAAGATCCCCCAACGCTGCCAGCATTCCCGAAAGCCCCCAACACCCCTCTAACATCCCCTGACCCCCCAAGGCCCCCCGAACTCCCCCAAGAATGGTTGTAAGCCACCTTTGGGTTGCTTAAAACCAGGTTACAAACGACGCCCCCTTCAAGGCATAATGACCTAATGACTCGGTGCAATGGTCCATTTCGCATCCTCCTAATTTCCATCAAAATGGTAGCAACGTTGGCTCAAAAAGAGACGGGCACCCACCCTCAACTCGTAGAGAAAGACCACAAGATCTGTGCCCTGAAACTTGAGATTTCCACATGTGGAGAACCTTCGCAAGTGATCTTTGCTCTAAGGTTACCAGTAGTGCGTCCACCAGTGCGTCCACCAGTGGGTCGGGTCTCGAACTCACTGAGGGCGATGCGGCCGCCTTCCGATGGCTCAAGGCCGTGCCCGGCATGACCCAGGCGAGGGCTCCGAGGGCGCGCCGCTTTTGTCCCAACGACAACAAAATTTTAAAAACAAACAAAATGCAACGCCGGAGGTTCCAAACAAAATCCGCAACACCCAGGTGTCCGCAACAGCGGAATCCTCTCTGAGGCCCGAGTCTGCTCACCCAGGAGCCTGGGCAGAGACCCCGAAGCTTCCAGCTGTTGGGGAACAACCGGAGAAGATCTGCAATCGTGCACCCCTCAAATACGTTCTGCAGCAAGTGATCAAGGCACCTATTGGGCCTGTCTGTCCGTCCATCCATCCATCCCTCCCATCCCATCCCATCCCATCCCATCCCATCCCATCCCATCCCATCCCATCCCATCCCATCCCATCCCATCCCATCCCATCCCATCCCATCCCATCCCATCCCATCCCATCCCATCCCATCCCATCCCATCCCAATCATCCATCCATCCAGGCCATGGCCAACATTTCATGGGTTGCATAGGTTCATTGGGGTTGAACAGCGTTTTTTTCCTTCTCCTGCGCAGGGCTCATTTTTCCAGGAAGGTATCCCACATGCATTCTGCAGCTTTCAGGAGAAGGCTGCTCGAGCGCCAAGGCCTCAGCCGGAGAGGTTTCGCCGCCGTGAAGTAGGTGTTCCATGTGCTGAAGAGTTTTCTTTCTGATTTCCCCTGTTGTTTGCAAAGGTAACCTATCACTACTGGACGTACTTCTATTTTTTTTGCCAGGGGACGAAGAAGCAACACGGTGAACGAGGGGATTGGTGGTGCAAGCAGCAAACGGTTCTCATTCCGTGAAGGTCTGCCTGTTTTAAGGCACATCGTTTCCCCATGTGGCACGAGAGGCTGGATTTCCCCAGCCCCAACGGGGCATCAGTGACCGGCGCGGAAACCTGGTCCTTGAATTCTAAATGCTTGGATAATTTTTGCAGCTGCTCCAAGTGGCTCGTGCTTGGCTGCTGACCCTCTCCCTGAGTCCGTCAAAGCAACACATTGCGAGGCAGAAACTGAAGTGTTGTTGTTTTCCATTGTGATCCTCCACCTCCCGGGCTGAGTTGGTTCCGCGCATCATGCATTTCAAGATAAGGACATGACACCATCCAGATTGGATGCTGCATATAGGGGTGGAGTTTACTCTGTATTTTACCCACTCTCCCCGTGAGCCCGATTGAGCATTTCGAGAAAGGTCAATCCAAGCAGCATGCTGCAGATTGCTCGAGATGAGTACCCGGTCTTGCTGGGGCGCTAACAAAACGTAAATGTGTGCGGAAGAAGGAGACTTGCATTTTTGTCTCCATGAACTAGTTCAACTTACGAATCACATTTCGCCCCTTGTATTCTGCCTCAACTCCGTGCTCTCAGCTGCATCCTCCCTTTCTCAGCAACATCCCCTCCGCCTCCCTCCCACATGAATTACGAAGGCAGGTTTTCTTTCAAGCACCAGCTCCTTAAAATCTTTCCTCCAAGCGCCACACAAAGCTGCTTGCCTCCAAACGCCGGGAAGAGCTTTGGTTCCAGTTGCCGTTGGCTAGGTCTTCCCTTCAAGTAATCAAGGGCACTTTTTAGACAGCCAGAAAGGGCTCCACATGTGTTCTACTTCCTGCCTCTCTTGCAAGGCTACATGCGCAGATCTTTGGCGCCTCTTTGTCCCGAGGCTCGGGGCTGCCAAGAACAACGGCTTTTGCACCTCGATGCAGGGGCCTGGGCCTCAGGAAGGCACCTGGATGGCCAGCCCGCGAATGGGAAACGGCTCACCGCCAGGAAGACGCGGCTGCCACCGTCCTTGCAAGGCACAACTTGCAACAAATTCGCCTCCTGTCAAGATGAAGTTTGACAATTTCGGAGAGAGAAACAAGTGACTCCGTGGAAGGTAGGGATTGAGGAAGATGTTGGGCAGAACTGGGGAGATGTGGCGATCAGCTAGGGGACTCTTCTCGCAAGCATGAGCTTTGATTGCATACGGCTTGCTGGCTTCACCACGCCCTTACAAGAATCGAAGCTGGCCTATGGTTTACTTCTACCCGGGCCTCTGACAGGGTGAAGGGGCAACCTATCAGAGATATTTGGACTTGCTGCTCACTTTGTAGCTGGCTCCGTAGTTTCTCTTGGTTCCCTCATGATTTCTCCTTGGCTCCCTTAAATTTCTCTCTGTGGACATTCCTATCTCCCTTTGCCCAGGGTCGAAGCGGAAGCAATGCTGCTCTTCAGGAGGCGGGCTTGCCCTGCGCATGGCGCACGAGTTGCGTGTGGTGAACAACCAAAGGTTGATTGAACCGATCACCAGTGAGCAGAACATTGAACTGGTCGAGTGTAGTACTCGTACAACCAGATATGGGCTGTTTGATTCTTTAGCAACATACCACACCACCTTAAAGTTACTTTGTGAATTGAGTTAAATACATATAGAAGTAGCCTGTCATTGTTGCCAGTGGACATGCGCATGATGCATGCAACTAGGCAAACTCCCGATCCCTTTCCCGCTTTGCGCATGAGTGGAGATGTGGCATCACGCACACAC
>CAUJNA010000424.1:1109762-1158012 GCA_963377175.1 Effrenium voratum | reverse complement strand
ACACACACACCACCCACACACAAAAACAAAACAGCAACACACACACACACACACACACACACACACACACACACACACACACACACACACACACACACACACACACACACACACACACACACACACACACACACACACACACACACACACACACACACACACACACACACACACACACACACACACACACACACACACACACACACACACACACACACACATGCACACACATGCACAGACATGCACACACATGCACACACATGCACACACATGCACACACACACACACACATGCACATGCACATGCACACACACACACATGCACATGCACATGCACATGCACACACACATGCATATGCACATGCACATGCACATGCACATGCACATGCACATGCACATGCACACGCACAAATGCACGAAGCAGTCGCCTCAGAGCTGTCAAAAAGGCTGGCTCATTGACTTTTCAAGAGCAGTGCGAGCACGTCGAGGAGAGTGTCTCAGCCTTGCAGGAGCTTTCTGGTGTCAGTCTGGTTGTGTGGGCCATCCAATGAGCCCGTCCTTTTCTGACAATTGGGAGGAGTTTCTCACAATGGTGGAAAGCACGCCAAGAAAAACCAACCACCTGCAGGGCCCCATTTTTTTCCGCGAAACACAGCATGGGTGGTTCCCCCCCAAACAAACGCATGGAACCGGAGACCACGAGCTTGAGAAACCCGATAGGCTGGCGATCTTCAACCACAGCTGCTGGCTTGGGGACCTGGGGAAGTGCGCGGGGCTCACTATGTGGAGATGGGCTTTTTGGGGGTAGCCATTCCCTATTACTTCGCAACTAAAAGGAGCGCCACATTTTGATGGTTCCCCTATTTTGACACATGCCCAGGTGTTCCAGCAGCCTGATCTGTTTCGGCCACCTTTTCAAGTGAGGCCAGAGAGAGGTTGCTTAAGATCTTAACCATGTTTGAACAGGGGGTTGTGGGGGATGTTTTGTTGAGGGTACCCTTCTTAGGGTTGGTTTAACGGAAAACCACAATGTTGGGAGTCCACCTTTTCTGACACATATGTGGAATCCCAAACAAACACTTGGGAACCATAGGCCAAGTACTAGGAAGGGAAAGAAAGCTTGCAGATGCCTGCACATGCTTGCCTGCCCACAGCACTGGGAAGTGAGGGCCTTTTTTAGAAAGTGGGGTGAAACGGATGTAAGCTGCTTTCCAAGTTGAAGGATTGCACACAAAAGGGAACCAACAAGAAAGCAACCATGTTCAGGGCCCCCTATTTTGACACACACCCATATCCTTCCAAGCGCCCAACCATTCAGCTAAGCCAACCATGCATCCGGCTGCTCATCGGCCACGCTCATCCCTGAGGCCGACTTGTGCTGCCTACCGGCATCCGCCGGGTTGGCCCGGTTTGGACACCGAGCAGGGCTTGTTTGGATGTTTCGTGTACGGCTTCAACTGATCATAAGGCGATGACATGCAGATGTATGAGGCAGTCGTGGGATAGGAGGTGTAGTTGGTGTGGAAAAAGGGCAATAATCGGTGTGGGTACCGCAGCCTCCTATGTGTGTTTCCTATGTAGTCGTATTTTGGGCCCTTGTCGCAGGGCAAAGAGCGCCCCACATAAACAACCACGATGTTTTCCAGTCTTCTCTGATAGTTGTAGACAACACAAGGCAATTTTGGTTCCCCACTTGAGTCATGACAAAGGTTCCAGAATCTGGAGCATCTTGTATTGAAAACGCTACGCGATCTGCCGACGCCAGTGGACAGTCCCCTATCAATAAACTGGGGCTGATGTCACGTGGGGCTCTTAACGCGTGGAAGAAGAACAAACAACGCCGCTCTGACGTCGGCTGGAGGGTGCCTTGAGTTTGGGTAGGGAAAAATACTTGTTTTTTGCCTAGGTCAAGAGCGCGTGGAAGGAGAACGCAAACAACGCCCCTCTCACACATTGCCTCGAATTTGGGGCCGGGAACAAGACGTCCTTTTGCCTAGGTCACATGGGTCTCTTAACGCCTGGAAGGAGAACAAGCAACGCCCCTTGTGGAAGGAGAACAAGCTGAGGTGCCTTGAAAAGACGTTTTTTTTTTGCCTAGGTCACATGGGGCTCACACATGGAAGGAGAGGGTGCCTCGAATTTGGGGTAAGGACAAAGACGTTCTTTTTGCCTAGGTCATTTTGGGCTCTTAACAAGTGAAAAGAGACCAAACGACGCTTTACTTGAGGACCTCAAGTTTGGGGACAGGAAGAAGACGTCTTTTTGCCTAGGTCACATGGGTCTTTTAACGCCTGGAAGGAGAACAAGCAACGCCCCTCTGAGGTGCCTTGAATGTGGGGCAAGGAAAAAGACGTTTTTTTGCCTAGGTCACATGGGGCTCTTAACACGTGGAAGGAGAGGGTGCCTTGAAATTGTGTAAGGAAAAAGATGTTTTTTGCTTCGGTCACATGGTTCTCTTAACGAGAATGCAAACAACGTCGCTCTGACTTCGGCAGCAGGGCTGAACGCTTGACAGGAGAAGAACACTAGGGTCTACTCTTTAAACCACCCCCCGAAAGGGTATAAAAGCAAGGCCCCATTTTTTAAGTACAACAAGGCCTTCTTGGCACTTTCCTGTTTTTCATGTCCCAGTGCTGAGGATGCTGGAAATGCAAGGGATGCAACCACACAACTTACAGGAACAGACCCAATCTTCGCGCTCAAGATTTTAAGACTTTCAGACACGCAACATTGACCAAACGCAGAAAATACCAGAGATGTGGGGAATGCTGGGAATGCAGCCGGGTTTTTAGATATTTCCCAAAAGCAACCATCAAAAGCCGATACTTGCAACCCTAAAAATAGACTTCCAAAAGCACGATAATGCAGGGGATGTTTCGCAGTAACTGCTCCGGCACAGGTGGGGAATTGAAAAAAGCACTCATTTTTGCAAATTTCAACAGTTCCTCAAAGTATCACTGCACTTGGCCCCACCCAAACCCCTAACAGGCCAATTTCAACATCGCTTGAAACGGCAAAACACCACTAGTATCTGCAAAAAATAGACAATTTCATGGCAACAAGGCAATCCTGATGATGCTGGGGATGCAGATCCTGCGCGTCCGGGGCAAACTCCCCCCCCCCCCCCCTTAGAGACCTACTCGAAACGCAGACTTTTAGCACGAAAGACCCAAAACACTGGACAAATACATGTTTTGGACACCCACAGCATGCCCAACAAATAGCAGTCCCAAAAGCCTTTGGCTTTGATAAGAGATTGCGAAGGAATACCAAGTTGCGGACTGCCATCTACACGCTCGACTGGCGTCGGCGGATTTTTCCCCAATGAAGCAACATCAGATACACATGGCGCCTACATTTCAGGGGCATTCAGACCTGGCTTGGCAATCATTGAATTAGCAGCCAACGCAGTTCCATTTTTTTGGGCCGTCGCTCCAGCAAGTGAGCAGCTCCCAAAGCTTTTATTGCAATTTCAGTGGGTGGTTCAACACCTTGAAGCTGCTGGGAATCTTTCCGGATTTCCGATGAGTTCTTCGACTTGATCCCTGAAACCCCGTTCAATCAGAGTGGCGCCCAAGGCACAGATCTGGAACCGATTCACTCCAGCCCAACCAGGGGCAGCTTCAGCCTCATGTTTATTGCCTAGCAATCTGCGATCCTTTGTGTCTGTTTTTTGGGGCCGTCCCATTTCCGGGCTCCAATGCGAACACACCCGCCTGGCTCTGAGGGCAACTGGCCTGACCCATGTCTTGGCCATTCGCCCGGTGGAGAAGGCGGGTTTGGGCCAACCGCCGACCCACTTGGTCTTGTCAAATTTTCAGAAGGGGGCCGCAGATTTTACGATTTGTTCAGCCACACCTGGTCCATATCATTTTTTCCGGGTCTGGCTTTTCTGGGGGGTGACCTCAGGTTCACCCCAGGTTCCCTGAAGGGATGGACTTGCCTTGGCCTCACGGCGTGTGAGGTCTCCACTGGACACAATGTTGGAAGGATCCATGCTCGTAACTTGCTTAGAAGTCTGACAAATGCTATTTACTTTCAAGGCCGAGAGCGTGATTACGATAGGCCTTGTTGGTTGCTCGAGCAGAAATCACTTGCTAGCCTGCCAGTCAAATGAGGCAATCTGCTTCCTGTCACCCAATGTTTTTTTTTTTGGAGTGCAGTACAGAAAGCAGTCGTTTGGGAGGTGCTTGCGCTGTCTCATTCAGTCGTGGCACGAAGCAAATGGCCAGTCTCGAATTTCCTGCTAGAGCAGTTGCCTCTCGCCCTATTCGCTCACCTGAGAAATGTGTGACAGGTCTCTTGCCCGGGAGTTGTGCTAATTTGCCAAGCGACACATGGTGCATTTCTATCGTTTCACACACCCCACCTTTGGAAGGCAGAATGGTCACCCAACTCCCCATCCGCAGCTTTGTCTTTCCGAGTCCAGGGAGCCGAGCTCACGCCCCGCTGGCTGATTGTAGACATAGCACGAGCGGGGGGTGGGTGGGCTGCGGCGCGAAATGGGTGGAAATTGCCATACCAGGGCCCTGTTTCAAGTAAAACAGAAGCCGACATGACTTTGTTGGAATGTTGGAAGTTTCAATAGGTTGGATCAGGTAGAAAGCACCTGAGCCTTTTGAGCCCAAAAGTTTCAGTAGAACACATGTGCCAGGCTTTTCTTGAGGGCTTCATAGCATGTGCTCCAGGTTGCGCTTAGTGACTGGACCGGGCGCCCAAGAAAGCTCGAAATTGCAGAGCGACCCTTGATTAAACTTGGTCTACTTCAATGCCAACAAGAAGGAGGTGTTGACAGCGGGACATCAGCTTAAACAGATACTGTATTATAAACAAGTGCGTATTTGGACCAGGGGGGGGTTGCTGTGTTCTATGCGGCGACTCGCACGGAGCTGGTCATGCGAATGGGCATCGGCTCCATGAGTATGAAGGGGATTGAAGGCCCATTGGTTGGTGCATCTTACTTGTTTCCCTATCGAAACCAGCAAGAACACAGGGGCCTAATGACATCAAACCGCCATTGGTTTGGGACAAAGTTAGGGTGCCAATGGGTGAATGAGTCACACTGGGTTGCTTGCACCATTCTGGGAATGCAAAAGACAGCGAGAGACATTGTTCTCTAAGCCGGTGGGTTCTCTCAGATTCCAGCCCGCTAGAACTTGGAACAGAGCGCCCTCGGGACGACGTCAAGTCAGTTGGGGCATGGTACGGCTGGTGGCTGCGCTTGGCAAGGCTTGAGGAGAGCAGGTCGGGCACTTCGCACCTTTTTAGGACTTGGGTACGGATAAAGGGCGGGTAGTCTGGGATTCCGGACCGCTGTTGCCACCTTCTCATCTCAGGGCGGGAGTCGTGCTGTGGAGGGGTGAGGCTGAGAGTTGGACGTTGGACCCCTCACGCGGCCAGAATCCATTACTCGGACGAGCTTATCTGCTTGCCGAAGGATTTGCCGGGAACCTCAGTGCCTAGACTGGCGGAGGGGTGGCTTTGCCTTGTGTGGATCTGAGACGGTTACATGCTTCAGAGTGCAGTGATGGGAGGTCGTGCCAAGTTGAGACAATGATCATACTCAGTGTGTGGATGGCGGTGATCATGACAATGCACAATTATACAGTACGAACAATGACATTCATAACGACAGCAAGATTCATCAACACCAGGATGAGCTGCAGTACGTGTACGGTATGTATCATTTGTTCCGAAACCACGATTTGAATCCTGATCCCTGAAAATCAACCCGCCAGGGCAGGTCCCCCAAGCTTAGTGTCGACCCCCGTAGTTGGATGTTCGGCCTCACAAAGTAAGTGGTCCTAAGCCACTGCTAACAGGGCCAACTGCACTGAACGGGGGACGTATCAGTGCGTCATAACCTTTGCCAACAACTTTGCCCGAAGACCCAGCTGTAACCTAGATGGCCAACAACATGGCCGAGCCTTCATTTTCAAGCAATTTCCCGAGTAACCTTGTTGGGTTTCACTCTTCCCAGGGGTCAACTGACTGAGTTGTCTGGTTTGCGAGGCGCAAGGTCTTCATCACGGGGCGCTTTGGCTTCGTTTGTGAGTGCGACCGCTGCGAGGAGCCCGACCAGGCACCCGGCTGGGTCTCCATCGTGCGACTTACTCATCAAACACCGCATTTGGTTTACACATGCTTGAACACATCTTGTCATTGGAGTGAGAAAAACGGCAAAGTAAAGACCCCTTCTTCCTGCTTGATCAATCATACTACATCTTCCCCACTGGTTCCAAAAAGACACGTGTCCATCATTTCCATCCGGCCCCAGTTCTCCAGTGCCGGGCATTTTACGATGCCAAGCATTTGCCTTTGCGATGCTCTCAAGACATTACAGGGCATATTTGGAATTTCAATCAAACGCAAGTGGGGAAACCAACGACCGAAGGATACAAACTGGCACGGACCCACCTTTGCTCTCTTCATCCATTTCTCTGTCGCAGCCCGTGTTTTTTCGGGCTGGGAATAATTGCTATGTGGTTGGCGACACGCTCCAGTAATCTTTCAGCGACCCCACAGGTCTCCCCACAGGGAGGCAATGGCTAGAGCCGAAACCTATGGGAAATGAGAGGATTTGTTTCCTCGGTCTTGGGCATTTTAGCGAGTCCCCGGAGGCACTTCCAAGCTAAGCCGTACGTTATAGTTTGGTCGAACCGCATGGGTATGTCTTTTTTGACCCTTTTCGGGATTGCTTTCAAGGGAAAACCACGTGAGAATTCAATTGGATACCATCGGCTTTTTGGAGCCAAGTCATAGTCAACATGGGTCTAGGGGCTTCGCGACGTGCGTAGGCAGGTCAAAATAGGAAGAGCTTACAACACCGAAGCCTGAAATGCTCGCTGCTTGATTTTGAAGCAAGCCTCTATCGCCGCGTTGAATCATTTTTTTGAATTCAGAAGAGGAAACATAAGGGCACTATTTGTAAGTGCATATGGAGAACCAAGGTTGAAATTCTGTCTGCCCTACGGCCCCGATGGGTTCTGGGCTCATTTGAAGGGTCGGGGTCTTGTCAGGTGCGTGCGCATCCTTTTGTCCCGAGCCTTGAGTCAGAGATGTCCGCAACTTTTGCGACCTGGTAAATGTTTGACCAAATGGGTTGGATTTTGTTTTTGGTACCCTTTGCGTTTTTCTGTTTTGAGGGCAACCACAAGGAGACCAGTGATTTTGGGGGGTCCCCCTACAAATAATCCTTCCACGTCTTCCGACACATTTCGATGGCTCGTTCAAGAAATGTGTCAAACTCGGGGCTTTCAATCAATAAAAAGTATCGTAGTATCTTGTTTAGGGGACCCCCAACACGGTGGTCTTGCTTTTGGTTTCTAAACCAGGTACCAACTCCAACAAAGACACCCGAATGATGGTTTCCCTTTTGGGCGACCTCTTTAACACCAACTCTGCGAGTACCGAGCCTCCAAGAACCCACCGGGCGCGCGAGCACGCCAGGCGGCCGGGAAGGCAGAAGCCGCCCTGCAGGCGCACGCCAAAGGGCGCAGCGACACCTGGCAGGAGGCGAGGCGTTCCAAGGCGTCGTCGGGGCATAAGTCACGAGAGAGGTGGGCAAGTTTTGGCAGCTTTGCCTTCGCAGCATGTGCAGGGCCACGTGCCGGGCAGGGTTGTTTTTTGAGGGCTCACCCATGAACGTGACAAGCCAAATTGGAAAGCTGACTTTCACAAGTCCTATGTTCAACCAAACTGCAAGCTTGTAGCAGATTCCTGTGCCTGGGTGGCCAAAATCTGCACAAATTGTGCGTCCCTTGTGACTTGTCAAGGGCGCAGTTGTTGTGCCTGCGTGGGGCTCGTAGCTCAGGGCTCGTTGGATGTTGTTTCGCTGCAGAGGCGCAGTGTTTTGGAATGTTGCGTGTTTGTGTCGTGGTCGTTTTGAAGTGTCTTGCTTGCAGGCGCGTGCATGCGTTTGCGCGAGTGTCATTTGGCGTGTGCAATTGTGTGAGGGATGTCTTTGGGCTGTCTTGGGCGATGTGTTGTGGATGTTGTTGCAAATGTGCTTTTCGTGGGTTTGTTGCGAGGATGCCTTTACAGAAACCTTCCATTTGCTGAAATATGCATCTTTATTTTCGACTGGTGTGAGAGGGAACCTATCACAGGGCATTGTTTGTTCCAGGGACGACAAGCAAATGGAAGCATGTTGCAGGCCATGTGTTTGTGTTTCTCAACAACAGGAATCGGACCTCAAAATGGTTGGCTTCCCTTTGGTTTTCCTTCAAAGCAGTGCAAGGAGAAGGGCATTTTGCTTCCATCTTGCTTCCATTGCCGCCTTTCAAAGTGGACACCACAATGGGCAATATGGAGGTGAATAATTTCACATGTCAGAGATAAACTTTATGAACATAGGTTTCCGCAATATATACATGTTTGTTGTTGGGAAGCATTTTATATTTTTGCTTATTGTGGTTTAGGTGGAAACCCCCACTGAACTGCTAAAAATTATATATTTTTTTGCTCCCCTTCCACCGTCAACTAAGATCAGCTTTCATGGTTTGGTCCTCGCCCTGAGGAGACAGAGCTGGGCCACGCCATGAAGCGAGCTCACGCAGGCAAGGGCCCAGCTCACGCAGCTTGGCCTGCCTGGCCTTCCAGGAAGCGGATGCCCCGCCTTATTTGGTTGGAGCGAGAAACCCGCTCGTTTGAGGTGTTTCCGGTTTTGGGACACATCCACATGGTTTTGCAGTATTGTCGTGTACGCATATTGGGATTGTGGATGCCTTCGAGCAACAGAGAACAGTAACGATAATATATACTGGTTGTCTATTGTTAAATTGGGCAGGACGTGGGGGGCGCGCGCTCAAACTTCCTTCAAAAACCAGGGTGCCTGCCCAATTTTCCGGAGTCCTCTTGCGGAAACCGGTGCTTTTTGTCCGGAGCTCATACAATCACGGCAGTAATGATGGACTGCGAGATCGCTTTTCCCAGCTAGAAGGTGCTGGTCGCGCTTCAGATTGTATGGTTGTTGAACCACACCTGACTTTCTAAATCATGGGGGATGGGCAGGGGCCTGAAGATTTTTGCTTGAGTACACTATCCCAGACAAATGGAAGTCTTCTTCCCGAGGTCTCAGGTTTGCTCCGTCCAATTGACAGGCCAAGGCACCCCAAAAACACGACTGCAGGCTACTCTCCTAGTAGACTCCTCTACAAATCAGCTTATTTTGCGGGTTCCATTGGTGAGTTTGCAGGGGCATCGCGGGCCAGGCCTCTGCAAGATGCAGCAGGACAAGGGCCGACCCTCCGGTGCTCGCCTCGACTGATTCGAGTGGACCAGCCGCATGTTGAGCTCAGGATTGTTCCAAGCAAGGAACACGGAATTCATAAATGGTGGGCGAGGGGGGGGGGGGGGGCCGAAAGGAGATTGCTCGCAAAATGATAGTTCTATGCGGTGTGTGGTTTCCATCCTGAACCGCTCTCTCTCTCTCTCTCTCTCTCTCTCTCTCTCTCTCTCTCGTGGGCACATGCTCGTACAGTCGCGCATCGCACACTCAGTTGTTGGAGCTGTCGTCTAGCCGGTTGGTTCAGTGATGCTTACTTCTCAATCCTTTTCCGTTGAGACAACCGCAGAAAGACTGGGACTGTTCTTGGCCGTGTCCATTGAAACTTGGAATTCCTGTGCCATCATGGCTTCTTTTTGGGGAAGCGGTGCGGGTGGGGGTGTAGCTTTCCCAGGGAGTTCAAGCAGGATCAGAACGGAATGGTAGGTCTGGTTTCTTGTCACCTCGAACTGTGTCATGAAGATTCCAGAGCATAAGAGTATGTTTTCGTTTCTGTTGGTGGTCGGCGTTGCATCGCGCCTAGCATTACCGCATCGAGCTAAATCCATAGTGATCCAATAGCAAGCCTAGATTTGCAGTGAAAAAGATAAAACAAGAACATATTCTAAGGAGCTTAACTGGCATCATCTCACGATTTGGATGCAAGCGGTCAACCTTGTGCATGCTTAGGCACGTGTTTCTGCGGGATGCATCCCCGTGTTTTCCTTGACACCAAAGACCAGCTTGCTGGACAACGGCTTTTGTTTGACATGATCTCCGGGTTGCTTCACGCTAGCCACGAGAGCCGGCTCAGGTTCTGGAAGCTTGATCCTCATAAGGCGAAGGATAAGTGTGGATGATAGAACGCCACCAAATGACGGGGAGGTATGTTTTGAACAGCGCTGGTTCCTGTGTGGAAAGGCATTGTTTGGCGTAGACCCACCATTTTTAGACGTAGATCGGCAATTTCTGCATCAGGCGCGTATATCGTGACATTTGCAAAGCGGTGTGGCAGCCATTCTGCATGCTTGTTTTGATGAGCTGTCACTATACTAAAACCATCGTGGAATGGCCAAGGCCGTGTATGTCAATCACTTTCGCGAAGCCTGCAAGCACAGAGAATGGCCCCTTTGTTGCAAGCCTTCTGGCCGCACGGAAGCCTGGGGTCCAAGTGTTTCTCCACCGCAAGGTGCCGCAGCTCAGTGGGCCAGTGGGGCAAGTGCTAAGAATTTGGAATGCGCTCGAAGCTGCCAAGTGTCGCATATGGAAGCAAACAACTTATGCAACACACATCCCAGGAGCCAAAGAACCTTGACAGGTGTCCTTTTTGCAAGACTGCAGCCATGAAGCTTGGCTTCGCATTTTGTCACAACCTTGCGGGCCACTGCGGAATGGACGCGGACTATTGCGGGATCTCAGGCGAGTCGGTGTATGTGGTCTGTGTGATGTCTTTTGCTGCAGCCCATGCCCTTGTACTGGAGGCCCCTGTCTTAGGGTTGGTGTTCTGGCCTTATGCTGCTTGCTTCAGTTTACGGAAGTCGTTGCCTTTGTTTTCACTGAACTCAGGATGCATCGGAGTTCCGTTTCTGAGGGGTTGGTTTCAAGTTCCAGTGCCAATTCCTGCATGGGATGACCATTTGGGAAAGCAACCTAAAAGATCACTTTCCTGCTAAAAGCATATGCTGGTCCACAAGAGAAAACTGATGCTGGCAAAGCCATAGAGCGGTCCAATTCCAAGTGACCCTGCCTAAAGCCGACATATCTCCCAAGCAATATCCGCAGATGTGGGGCCCCTTTTTGTTCATGTTGTTCACATATATAACATGACGCGGGCTGAACTTTTCTTCAGGGTGTTTGTTTTGCACTGATCAGTGCACAGGCTGTCACCTGAATCGCTGAGCCTGTTTGCGGCCAGGTTTGGCATACTTCCTCAAGATTGAGCAGTGCATGGTCCAAATCGTGGAGGCCATGTAGCTTGAGTCCTGCTTAATCAGCTCGATTTCCGGCATTCCGCCACCCACTGGCAATTCCGTGGACATCAGTTTCCTTGTTCCTGCTGCGCTCGACTCGCCGCAGTTCGTGACCCAGTGTCCTTGCATTTCAATCAGCCTGGTGAACGTGCCCACACCTGTTTCGAACAAACAGCCGGATGCCCCCAGCCGGAGATCATAGTCTGCAAAACTTGCCGTAAGACAACACGTGTCCGATCGCTTGCGTTGGCGTTGCCTTGCCATTTCTGCAGGAACTTGAAGTTCCACTGAGATTTGCTCCGCAGCGTTCTCAATTGACGCAGCGAGCTTGGCCGATTTGTGCTCGTGTGCCTGTTCGTGCGTGCTATCTCCGCAAACTGTCTTGCGCTGCAAAAGCTTGCCACAGGTTTTTCTGTGGCTGACCAGACCGCCTCCTACTGGAAAGGGGGGGTTGATCAGAAGTTGCGCATTCTCGCAGTTGCGTTCTGGCAGAGTCCCAAATCGAAAAAAAGACGCGAGATGTATGTGTGTTCCTAGACCTCAACCAAGATGGCGGCTTGTGTGTACATCGCCGATTTCTCGCTCTGCTCTTTTTTGCGGCAGCCCGACACGATCGCACCTGGAGAAGCGAACGTCGGAGTACCTTGATTCCGCCCAGCATCTGATGCGGGATCTAGATGATCATGCAGCAGATACAAAATACCGAGTCATGTTTTGCAGTATTCGTTGCAACCTGCATGGAAAGCGATAGGCGGCTCACAAGAAGCGATATGCTTGCACGATGCGCCCCTCACAGCCGCCACGGTTGTAATGCCCCGCCTGGCGCAGTACTTTGCACCTTCAGAACCAAGGCGTCATAGAAACTAACAGCCCAGGTCGCCAGCTGACCTAGCAAATCCCCTCGAGGGGCCTGCAACGAATTGCAGGGGTGCCTCAGCCCATTTTGGGAGGGTATGAAAAGTGTGAGCCCAAACTGTAGTGACTGCAGTGTGATTGATTGGTGTGAAACGGATTGATGAAACCATCGATTCCAAAGATCGGAGCCCTGGAACATCGTTGGTTTCACTTGAATCCGTTTCAAATCATTTGGGAGGCCTCCTCCATTGCGAGACAAACCCGTGGGGTTTGTGAAAAGAAAGGAGCTGCATATTCCGGAACACAAGGTGTGTTTGTGGGCCCCACTCTCTTCCCGCGGATTGGGAATATCTCGATCAGGCTTCCCAAAGGACCTTGTCGCAGTATTTGTAAAGCCCGTCAGGCACGTGCGGCGGGATCAATACTTTTTTGCACAATGACCATGAGGCAGATTTAAACCACCAAATTTTGTTTACAGAATTCGTCGCACTTTGCGTGGACTATGATAGGTGACGAAACAACAAGAACCACCCTCGCACGATACACCGGCAAAGTGCTGAAACCTGCTTGGAGAATGGCTCGAACATTTTAAAGCGAATACACTTTGGGACTTATTTTGACTGTGGCTCATGTGACATTGCTGGAGCTTGTTGAGTTAATGGGGCATCCCCCTCTCTTGCCACTCTTATAATTTTGCCGCGCCTGGCGTGAGCAAACAGCGTTTCAGGTGCTCATGACTGCTTGGGAGGCTTCTCACTCGCCCGGAGTTGCCTGCCGGTGAGCCTTGTACGGGCTCTAGCTGCAACCAAACTTGGAGAGACTCTCAACATTTACAGCGAACGCTGAGATGAGCCTGGTTCCAAAGCGAGCTAGCCGAGCTAGGCGTATCCTGGGCAAGGCGTGCCACAAATTCCAACGACTGGGCCGCATTCTGCGACGCTCGGGAAGGACATCTATGACAATGAGTACAGGCCCATTTTCATGACACCTGCATTCTGGAAGGGGCCACCCTCCAAACATGACTTTGATATAGACAGCAGAAAGGATCTAGAATGTCTCCAGAATGTGTATAATGCAGGCGAACTCAAATTTAGCGATTGCTCATACCATTGTGCAAAACGTTCTTTTGGACGCACGTTCTCATTTTGATGGCCCTCGAAATGTGGAAGCCTTTGCAGAAGGCACGCTCATTGCCCGGTGCCCGGCCAGTGTTAAATAAATATGAGCTTTACAAAGAAACCTACAGAAGCATCAAGCAAGAAAACACGCACGATTTGGTGCCATTTGCGCAGGGAGACTGCCCACTGAGTGCTTTGCGGACTGATTCTCTTGCCCACATGAGGCACCCGAAACTAGGAACGAGGCCCAGGCACCAGGGGTGCGCAAAAATGACCTGTCTTTATACTGCATCCAGAAGTTTGAGGACGCAATGGGCCATGTGTGGACAGAAGCAAACCTCGGCGATCCGAGCAAACAACCTCAAGTATGGGCAGTGTGACCGCACATGTTGCTCTAAGCGCAGCTGAGCCGGCTGAGCCGCTCTGTGAGTCCACCGCGCAGTCAATCGAGGAAAATGTAGGGAAAGCCTCGATGCCACCTTGCAGGCGCCCTCTCTTAACTGGCGGCACCTTGCCAATGTGCCGGCTGATTCATTGGAGGTGTGCGGCTGCCCTTGCCACCTTGCCAACAGCTGTCCTCGCCTCCTTGAAAGTTGAATTTGGGGAGGAAGAGAACCCCTGAGCTTCCATGTGCATTTCGATTTTCCATTTTGGACTTCCCCCACCAGTGTTCTACATTGCCACGGCCTTGTTTAGTCAACCAGCCAACATTGGCCTGAAAAACTGTCCCAGAGCCCACGCACGGAAGCCCGCAGAAGGTTTTCAAGCAGTTTCCTGCGCGGAAGCTCTTCGGAAAGACTGACAACACTCTTCAAGACGTACAATAAGGGGTGAGGCTGAGCCCCCCAAAATTCGGGGACTTCCGAAGCTTCGCGGAAGCCCCGCGGAAGCCCTCCCTCGGCCAGCGGTTGGTTGTGCCTCCCAAGCCAATTGAACGACGCAGGCGACACTCGCAGACCCGCGGAAGGCGGATGAGGCTCGAGGAAGGTGCCCTTGGGCGCGCGGCGGTGCGGCGCCGGTGACACTGTCGAGGTGAATATTGATTGGCGGATTTAGAACACCGAGGTGGCACCAAAAGCGGTTTCGTCGCGTTTAGTCAAGCTTGTGACTTGAACAGGACCCAGCAGCACGTGCCTTTTCATGCCTTGAAGTCCCGAGGTTTATAACTCGAATCCGATGATTCCGTCCTTGGATTCTTGGATGGCCGAAGGCTGTTCCTTGGTGGCTTTGGTGTGAGAATTAAATGAACATTGTGGGGCAGGATATCGGCAGGCTGCTGGCAAGACGGGAGCGGGTAGTGACAGGCTGCTTTTTCAAGAAGCAAGATAAAAGTGTTGCTAGGGCTTGGCTGCTTCATAGAAAGCATGCTTGGGCAGAGCACTTGATTTGTGGAGGGCTTCTTCTGGAAGGGGGTTGTTTGAACATGACGATAAGCGCTCGACTTTTCTCAGGTGTGTTCCATGTTTTGCGTTGGCTCTGGGCCCTTTTTTTAAGACACGCATTTCGCATCTCCGCCACACTGTGGGAAGATCAAGAGCGCCAGCTCAGCTCCCTGAAAGCTCCGAACGAAAAGATCCCCAGGGGTCGAGGCAGCCAGAGTTGAAAGCGTACTGCTGGAGTCAGAGCCTCCAACAGTCTGGGCAGCCAGAACTGCTGACAAGTGCGTTTTGAAATATAGACAACTTGGCGCCCTTTTGCTTTGTCTAAATGCCTGGCGCAAAGGCCATTCCCGGCGCTTTGCAGCCTGAAGGCACTCCGCATGCGTTGACTATGCGTGTCATTCCTAAGGCAACAGGGCCTGTGACCGGCTTGAATTCTTTCAGGCCAGATCGACGGCATGAGCATCGTGGCTGGGCTTGTTGACGGTTGCCTCCAGAACGGCTGGCCCCTGTTTTCACTTGCTTTCGGCTGAAAGCGACCAATCGTTGAAGGTTGGCCAGTTAGTTCATAGAAACTATCATGGCCTGCTTCAGATGCGATCTCTTTGGCCTGGATCGGGGGTTGAGATTCAGGTCAAATTCCAGGAATTTGATGGGACTAGTGGCAGATTCGGGCTCGTACAATTTTGAATGTGGCAGGCTTCCCCAGAACTGGAATGTCGTTGAAATTTCGCTGGATTTTTCGGTGAAATTCTGTTAGGATTGCATTGGACAATCCGGAACATTGGAACGTCACTGGAATCTCATTGGACATTCGCTGGAATTGCCTCCGGCATGCCCTTGGGGATGGTTCATGGAAAGCCCTGGGAGTTTAGTTGGCACAGAGTGACATTGATATGAGAAATCCCTTGGAAGGGTCTCAAATGAGTTTAAGGGGAGCATCGCATGGATCACAATTCTAGGAGCCCTTCTGGGGCCAAAGCAGGCTGAAGTGACCTTCTTTGAAGCCCGTGATGGTTCTGTGTGAGTAGTCAGAGGCCCGTGGCCGCGTAATTTGGTCACTGTCCACTGGTTTGGTGCACTTACTTGTCACAATCTCGAACCTCTCGGAAGGTTGGCTCATGTGTCCTTAGCCCTGGCACACGTCCGAGGGAGCATCCGGCGCACTTACGCCCCAGTGCAAAGTTCCCAATGCCTGGCAGTTGATTTGTCGTAGCGTTACGCATACCTTGTGATGAACGAGCGCACCATGCAGGCAACTTGGACGTGACTTGATCGGACCCAAACCAGGCTCCCAGATTCCATTTGCAAAGATTCCATTTGTAATAATGACAGTTGCAAGCATCTTGTTGAACCGCTTTTCTTGTCGAGGCTGTTGTGTAGCTTCAAATCTTGCAAAAAGGATGCCCCAAGGCGATATGCGCTGAATGGCAGTGAGCGGGATGCCTGTGTTCGATGACCTTGGTTCGGAGCAATGAGCAGCTCTTGGCCATGCAAAAGGCAGAGGCTCAAGTCAAGACACAAGCGCGCCTGGTGCCCAAGAGTCTTGATGGATGTGGTAGGGATCCTTACATTTTACACCTGAGCATGGCCTTGCAAATGGTGGTTTCTCCCTTTATTTTTGCGGAAAAAACATGTTTCAAATGGGCAAAATGTATCTTTTAAGGAGCCCCGTTGATGGATGTGTCTTGTGGCAAGTCTCGCCATTGGCCATGCAGTTGACGAACGGACCATTTCAAACAACCGATTCGCACGGTGTTTGGGCGCGCTTTGCATCTCAAGTGCGGCTGGCTGTTTCTGGGCGGCGGGGTGTTTTAAGTCGCGTCGCTGTGATGAGTTTGCTGAAGGGATCGATGCTGTCTATTCAGCACGTGTATGAAAGGTCTTGAGTGAATGTGGCCCATGCTTTGCCGCCCATTGTCTATGGCAGACATTGCAAGTTAATTCTGCAGCGCCTTCTGTGCAGATAACGCGGCTCAGTATGTGCACGGGTTGGCTTGCTGTTCTGTTTGGTTGGGTATGAAGTCAGCTCAGGCTAGCAAGTTGTAAATGAAGGTTGCCCGTTTTGTGCTCAGAACTGGACAGGCTTCAAATCCTATGTCCCGTGTTGAGCTTCTATGAGCAACCAGGAAAGCCAGGCTGAGTAATGCCCTAATGCTGGCTGCTGATTCCAGGCCAATCTTCCTGAGCCATCGCGTCCCCCTTCAGACATCCCTGCTTCTCGGCAAAGTGCTGTCAGGCCGGCTTGCATTCCTTAACACCTTCCGGTTTTTGCCGCCACCTCCATCAGGACCACCGCCGCAATTACTACACGCAAGACCAGTGTTGCACTTGTGCTTGTGCCTTCCATTTTCTTTGTCAAGCGTGCAGCATGCTTCCACACTGGCGCTCGCGTGCGTGCGTGGAGCCTTCTTGCCGAGCTAAGCTGCTAAACAACCCGCGGGCGGTGTTGCTGGAATGCAGCAACGGCATTTGCTGCAAGTTGTGTCTTCCATGCTGAGCTACAGCTGTTTGCCATCAGGAATGTGTGCGTGCGCCAATATATACTGAATTACAAAGCCGGCGCTCTGTGGCAAAGATGTCAGTCGACTGTTGGAGCTTGTCGCACTTGCAGGGTGAGTTTGTGCCAAGGCAATCAGGAACTTGAGGAGTGTGCAATCTGCACAGTCCCGCCTCTCACCCCAGGGCCTGTGAGACCCGTGACAGCGCACGCAGGCATCGCAGTGCATTTGCAACATTCGTGATCGTGGCTGAAAGATTGTTTTCACACCGTGGGTGGGGGCGCAGTTGTCCCTTGCTGCTTTTGGCAAGGGGCTGTCAATCAGTCATGCTGTCAGCTTGCGGGCCTTAAGATCTTACTTGATGATGCGCACGCAAAGGTGGTACCTTGCGGCCGGCAACACGACTACAACTAACACGTAGCTGTGTCCTTTCCATTTTCAAGCACAGAGCCTGCTGTAAGACTAGCTGCGCTCAGGTTTGATATGCGTGGAGCCGCCTCCTCCTGAAAATTAGAGACCAATCTGCTAAACCGCCTGGCGTTGTTGCTTGATTGTAGCCAGGGCATGTGCTGAATCCTGACCAACGAAGCCAAGCTTTGTGGCAAAGATTTTAGTCGCTTGTTTGAGCTTGACATATTTGTGGGTCGTTCTCGCTGCATAGTCGTGAACTTGAGAGCAGCCTGCATCGTCCGGGCTCTCACACGGGCCGCCTGTGACACCCATGACAGTGAAGGCAGGTATCGCCGCGGAGTTGCAACCTGCGTGATCGTGGGTGACAGATTGCTTTTGCAACGTGGGCGCATGGGGGTTTCGAGGGCTTCCACGATGCCTTGCGCTTCTGATGCAATTGCGTTCGGTGCTGAACTGCGTGAAGGCGGGTGATGGAGGTCTCAGCCCAGCCAATGCTGGTGCTCGTGCGCGGGCTGGCGCGGCTGGCCGCCGACGAATTCCTTGAGCTGGAGCAGCTGCACGCCGGCCCGGTGGCCCGCCTCTGGCCGGTGGACGAGCTGCTTGGGGCGGCCGCTCCAACCGCCAGCGCGCTGAGCCGCGTGCTGGGCCGCTGCGTGGTGCTTTGTGGCCACAGCCTGGGCTGCGCCGTGGCGCAGTGCCTGGCGCAGCAGCTTCGAGTCTGCGGCCTGGACGCGCGGGGCCTCGTGGCCCTGGACGCCCGCACGCCCGCGCCCCGGCCGTTGCTGTTGCGAGAAGCTGCGCTTCATGTGGCAGCGCCTTTGGCGCCGGCGCTAAGGTCCCGTGAGGCCGGTGTGGCGCGTGGGTCGCGTGGGTCGCGTGAGGCGTGGGCGCGTGGGGCGCGTGGCCTGGGCCTCGCTGCGGAGCTGGGAGCCCAGTCTTGGCGCCACCTGCTGGACGCCGAGCACCGCGATCTGCCCGCCTCCCACGGCTGGGACCTGGCGGAACTGCTGGAGAGATGTCTGGCAGAAGTAAAAAGGAAAGGGCCATCGGGAGAGGGGGGGTGGTTCTGAGCGAGCTGGATGAACGTCCACCGCAGAGGTCTGCTTCGGAGGCAGCGTTCCAACAAGTGGCATGGCGCAGGCCGGCATAAACCAATAGTGTTGGTTTATGGGCAAAGCTTGCAGTCTCTGCATGTTTCATATTGTTTCATTGTATTTCATGTTATTGTAACTGGCTCGCAAGACATGGCAAGCATGTCTAATTGAACCTCGCAGGCAAGACATCGCAAGACATTGACCTGCTGAGCTGTTCTCTTTGCTGTTGATTGGAGTGTAAGAGCTTTCCTTTCCAATCAAAGCCTCCGCAAAGTAGTTCAGTGCGCGCAATGTCCAACTTCTATGTTTGCATTTAGTGTATTGAACTTCAATGTGTTACCACTGGCCCGCTCTCCAGGAAGAGGGTCATCATATATCAGGGGAGTTCCAGAGGGATTGAAAGAATTGAAGGGGTAGGTTGTTTGTTGGTTTAAAAAGTTGTACGGACCTGTTCATCAAATAGCTGGTGGTGATTTGTCGTTCGCCCAGACAGTTGTTTCGGAAACACTCACCAAGAGCCCCTTGAAGGCCACGATCTCCGGATGAACCTTTGGCGGCTTGCTCAGCCCTTCGGAAACTAAACCCGAGCAGTACACCGAGCGCTTCTTGGGGTAGATTTTGCAAAATAACAACTCGCTCCGGTCTGATGATGGTCTCCTATTGGTTGCCCTGGAAGCCACTCAAGGATTCCTTATTTTGGGAAACGCTCTGATCTTGTCAAACCTTGACTGTTGAAACGACCGCAGAGAGACTGGGACTGTTCTTGTCCGAGTCCTGCATTGAAAGCTGGAATTCTTGTTTTTCCCCGAAAGCATCGCGATACACCCGCAGGAGCGCAACCTGCGCGAGCAAATTCGCACGAGCGCACTTGCACGAGCGCCCGTTGCGCAAACTCGCACGAGCGCACCCGCAGAGGCACATTTGCGCTTGCTCGGGCACACTTGTTTGAGCACGCGTGCGCGAGCAAACTCGCACGAGCACAATTGCGCAAGTAAACTCGCGCGAGCACACCCGCAGAAGAGCATCTGCACTCGCGTGAGCACACTCGCCAGAAGCGCATTTGCACTGTTGCGAGCACACTTGCGCAATCGCACTTGCGTGTGCAAACTTGCATGACCACACTTGCGTGTGCAAACTCGCAGGAGCACACTTGCGCGAGAACAGTTGCTCGAGCAAACTCGCGGACACTTCCGCGAGCAAACTCGCGCGAGCACACTTGCGAAGGGGAAACTCGCATGACCGCATTTGCACTAGAGAAAGCTCGCGTGCGCGCACTTGCGCGAGAAAATATGCTTGCGCAACTCACACGAGGACACTTGCGGGAGCAAACTCGCGCGAGCTCACTTGCGCGAGCAAACTCGCACGATCGCACTTACGCCGGAAGACTTGCACGCGCGAACTCGCGCGACGAGCATGTGACCTGCGCGCGCCCGACTTTCTGCGGGGATCGGCGTGGTCAAAGTGCAAAACTTGGGTTTCACAACTCTTAGCGGTGCTTGCGCGGAGAACAGCCCTTTGCATTGAGAGCGGCGTGCGCCAAACACTTGCACAGAGTGACTTGCAGAAACGTAGTTGCGCAGAGGGCAAACGTGCGCTGAGGGCTCGCCCAGAGACCAGAGAACTTGCATTGATGATAGCTTGTGCAGAGAAATTTGCGTCGAAAAACTCTGGTGGACAAGCTTGGGCAGAAAAATATGAGCTGAGAACTTGCGCAGAGAAGCTTGCAGAACTTGCGCAGAGAGTTTGAGCCGAGAACTTGCGCAGACAACTTGCTCAGAGAACTTGTTCAGAGAACTTGTTCAGGGAACTTGTTCAGAGAACTTGAGAAACTTGCTCAGTGTCAGAGAACTTGCTCAGACACACTGGCTCATAAACATTTGAACTTGCGCAGAGAAACTTGCAGAGTGAGCTTTCCCAGAAAAATTCAAGCGGGACCACGGAGTGATACTGTAGGTCTGGCTTCTGCTCGCCTACTGTGTCAGGCAAACTTGATTGAATTGCCGCTCCAAAGGTAAAACACCTCCTTCATGGGATTGTTTTTGCAGTTGCATCACGCCTAGCGTTGCTGCGTTGAGTTAAATGCAGCCCAAGTGACCCACCTAGGTTTGCATTGAACAAAATAGACCGCGAAATCGTTCTAAAGAGCTTGTCTGACAGAGGTACGTGCTCGCTTTGGCGCGTGCTTTGGGAGGTGCTTTCATTTCCTCTGCTGCAGATCGCTGAGACCAGCCCATGGGGCAAATGCAAAGAAATCAGCATGACACAGCATCATGACACACATTGCGCTGCAGCTTCACAAAATACCCTTTTGGAACATCACAGCCTCGCGAGCGCCGTAAATGGACGCAGATTGCAGGATCTCAGGCGAGTCCGTGTGGCGCGGGTTCTTCTTTGTTTGGTTTGCTGGCGCATGCCCTTTGGAGACCAGGCAAGTCAGGAGAGCAAGGTTCTTTCTGCTGGGAAAGCGCTTTGCGCTTGGGAGTTGTACGAAGACCGAGGGGGTGCTGGGGGGGGGGCGGGTCGTGCCTGCAAGGTGATTTGCAGATTTTGGTCTGTCAAAAAGGCGGCCATATTTTGGTCGCTGTTCGTTTTGGCGCGGTTTCTGCCCTGATCGGGGGCTCCCCCCAAAAAGCGGCCAAAACAAATTTGGCCGCTGTTTTGCGGTGTCTCGCCCCTTCATCTCAAGCGGCCAATTTTAGACGCCTTTTGACCGGTGATGCTGGGATGTTGGTGACGCTGTGTTGTGTTATGCGCAGATCATGCTGGTGATGCTTGGCATGCTGGTGATGCTGTGTTGTGTTGTGCGCAGATCATGCTGGTGATGCTTGGCGTGATGCTGTGTTGTGGAACCGGTTGAGATAGCGGCCTTATTTTGGCCGCTGTTTGGGCCGCTGCTCGCTTGGAATTTTCGCGCGTAGTAGGCTAGTGACCTGCGGCGGAGGCTACGCCCAGGGCCATGAGATGCTGTTTGGCCTGCCCGTGATTTATATTTGTGAGCCAGTGCTGGTTTGGGTTGTTGCTTGCATGTGAGTCAGTCAGATGTTGGCTTGCTCTGACTTGGCTTGGGCCCACCGACGAACCGCAAAACAATGGCAAACCATATCCAAAGTTAGACCAAGAGCGAACCAAAAGCAATCGAAACCCAAGCCTGAAGCAAACCAAAAGCAGGCCAAAAGGAACCCAATGGCAAACCACAGGTCAGAGGCAACCCAAAGGCAAACCGAAAGCAAACCAAAAGCAAACCAAAGGAAAACAAGAGGCGAACCAAAGGCAAACCAAAAGCAACCCAAAAGCAAACCAACGGCAAGCCAAAGGCAAACAAAAAGGTCAACCCACTGCAGCGCAAGGGCAAAGCAACGGTAAACCAAAAGCAAGCCAATAGCGAACCAAAGGCGAGCCAAAGGCAAACCCAAAAGCAACCCCAAGGCAAACCAATGGCAAACCAAAAAACCAAAGGCAAACCGAAGTAAACCAAAAGTAAGCCAAAAGCAGACCAAAAGCAACCCAAAGGCAAACCAAAGACAAGCCAAGGGCAAACCGCTAGCAAACTAAGGATAAACCAAAAGCAAACCAAAGGTCAACAAAAAATGAGCCAAAAATAGACCAAACAGAATGTGAACCAATAGCAACCAATGGCAACCAAAAGCAACCCAACAGCAACCCGCAGGCAAATCAAACACACACCAAAAGTAAAGCAAAAGCGCGCGAAAGGTAAGCCAAACTCAAGGTGAAGGCAGCCGAAGGTAAACCAAAAGCAAATCAAAGGCAAATCAAAGGGAAACCAAAGGCAAACTAAAGATGCAACCAAAAGTGAACCAAAGGCAAAGCAAAGGCGAACCAAATTTAAACCAGAGGCGTTCCCAAGGCAAACCAGTTGTAATTCAATAGCAAGCCAAAGAAACCCAAAGGAAAACCAAAAGCAAACCAAACACAAACCAAAAGCAAACCAAAGGCAAGCCAAAGGCAAGCCAAAGGCAAACCAAAGGCGAACCAAAAAAGCAAACCAAAAACAGACTCAAAGCAATCCAAAGGCAAAGCAAAGGCAAAGCAACGGCAAACCAAAGGCTTTCCTTTCGAATTGTTTTGGTTTGCTTTTGCTTTGCTTTTGGCTCGGGCATTGGCGTGCTCTGATTTTGGGCTTGGTTTGGGTTTGCTTTGCTTTTGGTTTGCGTTTGGTTTACCTTTGGTTTGCCTGTGTCTCGCCCTGGGTTTGCAGTTGGTTTGCTTGCTGTTTGCCTTTGCTTTGCTTTTGGTTTGTCTTAGGTGTACCGTTTGTTTGCTTTTGGTGTGCTTTGGGTTTGCGTTTGGTGTACCGGTTGACCTTTGGATTACCATTGGTTTGCCTTTGGTTGGCCTTTGGCTTGCCCTGGGTTTCCTTTGGGTTTAACTTTGGTTAACCCTTTGTTTGGCTTTGGCTTGCCTTTGGTTTGCTTTCAAATGCAAACCCAAAGCAACAAAGGCAAACCAAACCAAACGCAAACCAAGGGCATAAAAGCAAACCAAAGGCAGACCAAAGGCAGACCAAAGGCAAACCAAAAGCAATCCAAAAGCTAACCAAAAGCAAAGCAAGAGCAAACCAAAGCCAAACCAAAGGTGAACCAAAAGCAGACTAAAGGCAACCAAAGGGCAAGGAAAGGCAAACCAAAGGTAAACCAAACGCAAAGTGAAGGCAAACCAAGGGTAGATTCCGAGCAACCAAAAGGTAAATCAAAGGCAAACCAAAGGTAAACCAAACGCAAACCGAAAGCAAACCAAGGGTAGACCCCGAGCCCCCAAAAGGTAAACCAAAGGCAAACCAACGGTAAACCAGAGGCAAAACAAAAGCAAACCGCATGCAAACCAAAGGAAAACCAGAAGCAAACCAAAGGCAAATCAAAGGCGCGCCAACTGCAAGCCAAGGGCAACCCAAAGGCAAACCAAAGGCACACCAAAGGTAAACCTATGGCAGACCAAGAGCAACCCGAAGGCAAACCAAAGGCAAACCAACGGTAAAGCAAAGCGCACCAAGGGTAAACCAAACGCAAGTCGAAGGCAAACCAAAGGTAAACCACAAGGAAACCAAGGCAAACCGCAGGTAAGCCAAAGGCAAGCTAAAGATACACCAAATGCAAACAAAAACAAACAAAAAGCAAACCAAAGGCAAGCCAAAGGTAAAGAAAAGGCGCAACAAAGGCCAACCAAACGCAATGCGAAATCAAACCAACGGTAAACCAAAAGCAAACCAAAAGCAAACCGGAAGCAAACCAAAGGCAAACCAAAGGCAAACCAAAAGCAAACCAAAAACAATTCAAACCGAACGCAAAGGCAAAGCAAAAGCAAACCAGTGCCGAACCAAGGGCGAACCAACACCCAGACCAAAGGCAAAGCAAGAGCAAGCCAAACCCAAGCCAAAAGCAAAGCAAAAGCGAGCCAAAAGCAAACCAATGGCGAACCAAAGGTAAACCAAAACGAAAACCAAAGGAAGGCCAAGAGCAAACCAAAAGCAAGCCAAGCCCAAACCAAAAGCAAAGCAAGACGCGAACCGCAGGGAAACCAAAACGAAACCAAAGGACAGCCAAGAGCAAACCAAAGGTAAAGCAATAGCAAGCCAAAAGCAAACCAATAGCAAACCAATAGCAAACAAAGAAAAGGCAAACCCAAAACAAGGCAAACGCAAAGCAAAAAGCAAACCGATGGCGAACCGAAAGCGAACCAAAGGTACGCGGCAGGCAACCAAAAGGTCAACCCAAAGCAAACCAAGGGCAAACCAACGGTAAACAGACAGCAAGCCAAAGGTAAACCAAAAGCAAACCAAATGCAAACCCAAAGCGATAGAGGGAACCAACGGCAAACAAACAGCAAACCAAGCGCATACTTAAGGTAAACCAAAAGCAGACCAAAGGCAACCTAAGGGCAAGCCAAAGGCAAACCAAAGGCAAACAAATCGCAAGCCGAAGGCAAACCAAGGGTAGACCCCAAGCAAACCAGAAGATAAGTTAGAGGCACCCCCAAAAGCAAACCGAATGCAAAAGCAAGCCAAAGTTAAACCAAAGGTAAACCTAAGGTGCACCAAACGCAGACCAAAAGCGCATCAAAAGCAAACAAAAGGTACACCTAGGACAAGCCAAAAGCAAATTACCCCGGCACGAGACCCCAAACAGTGATAGGCGGCGGTCACACGCTGCAGAGTATTGTGCGGGCTGCGCCGCAAAATGGCGGTTGTTGTCAGGAAGCTGCAACATCATTTTGCGGTATTTGCGCGCACATTCACAAAGACAAGGACACGGCCTGGAACAGACACGCGCAAGAGAATGCAGCAGACACGTGTCGAAGCCAGCGCCATGGTCGTGTGTGCGTGTGTTTGTGCGTGTGTGTGTGTGTGTGCGTGTGTGTGTGTGTGTGTGTGTAAGCATCACTGCAAAAGGCAAGATCTGTGTGTTTGTTTCACCAGAGTGCCTGAGTTAGTGAGTTAGCTAGCTAGGTAGCTTCTTCCTTTGTTCTCGATTGTGGCGCTGTTCCTGTTGCTGTTGCTGTTGCTGTTTTTGGGTGTTGTTGTTCAGAGTACCATCGAGACGCCGTCGCAGCACAGAAGCACCATCCAAGCATGCCCAAAGAAAGGGAAACAAGCTCGCGCGGACAGGGCGGGAATCGAGCCCGGGACCTTTCGCCGGAAACCCGTGCCGCCGGACCACGAGACAAAACCCCCACGGTCCCCGGAGCCGCCAAAAAAGCAAAAAAATCGAAAGCAAAGTGCGCCTGCGCAGTCGCACGCACTTCAACATCAAGCAAGAGCAAGAATCTGCGGTAAATACCACGCGAAACGCTCGCGGACAGAAGTCGCCAACTCACTTTGTGCGAGCCTGCGCAATCGAAACGCATTTCAACATCAAGCAAAAGCACGAATCTGCGGTAAATACCACGCAAAACGCTCGCGGCCAGAAGTCGCCAACTCACTTTGTGCGAGCCTGCGCAGTCAAAACGCACTTCGACATCAAGCAAGAGCACGAATCTGCGGTAAATACCACGCAAAACGCTCGCGGCCAGAAGTCGCCAACTCACTTTGTGCGAGCCTGCGCAGTCAAAACGCACTTCGACATCAAGCAAGAGCACGAATCTGCGGTAAATACCACGCAAAACGCTCGCGGCCAGAGCGGGCACCTCAATCTGGCACCAAGGCCTTTTCTCTTACCGTAAGAACCCCTTAGTGTAGACACACTGTTTGGGGAACCAAAGGCGAGCGGCAAGGAAACCAACGAAAGGCAAACCAAAGGTAAGCAAAAGTAAACCAGAAGCAGACCAAAAGCAACCCAAAGGCAAACCAAAGGCAAATCTAGGGTAAAGCAAAAGCACAGCAAAGGTAAACGTAAATCAAAGGCAAGCTAGAGACAAACCAAATGCAAACCACAAGCAAACCACAAGCAAACCAAAGGCAAACCAAAGGTAAAGCAAAAGCACGCCAAAGGTAAACCAAACGCAAAGCGAAATCAAACCAAAGGCAAACCAGAAGCAATCCAAAAGCAAACCAAAGGCAAACCAAATGTAAACTAGAGGCAACCCAAAGGCCAACCAACGGTGGTTCAAAAGGAAACCAAATACAAACCAAAGGCAAACCATAGGCAAACCAAAGGTTAACCAAACGCAAACCAAAGGCGAACCAAAGGCAGACGCAAAGCAAACCAACAGGCAAACCAAAGGGAAACCAAAGGTTTTAAACCAAACAAGTTTGTATTACAGGAGACTCTCTGGATGCTATCCTAACCCCTTCAACACGATTCGGGGGGCGGGTGCCCGCTGCAGTGTCATTTGCGCTTTCCGTTGTTTGCCGGACTGGCGTGCCAAACGTACAGTTTGGCGCGTTGTTGAGAGAGGAGAGCCCCCGAATTTTCCGCAAATCTCGAGGGCTTGTAACCACCGAGGAATCCAGTTCCGCGAAACATCTTTGAACTGGTTTGTAATCTTTGACTTTTGACAACTTCTTGTCCAAGATCACAAAGCTGACTGGCAACGCCCCCATAGAGGTTCGATGGCCGGGCAACTCAGGGAAGCACTCTTGAGACCAGCTGGGCTTGCCAGCTATTTCTCGTTTGATAGGTTTTACCGAACAGCAAGTTCAATTTGGGTTTGTTTCCGAAATGGAATACCTCCCGAAATGGCTGGCTTCGCCAAGGTACGAGTGTTACTATCCAACTCATCCGGGGTAAGACTTAATTTGTTTTTCGGGAGAGATGTTGCAATCAAGACTCCCCATTCAAGAGAATCCTTTGCAAAGTAGGGCTTATTTGGCTACCGGGGGGCATACGTTTCCGAAAGCTGTGGATCCTAGGTGGTTCTGTTGACCTTGGTCCCTGCATAAATTTTGCCAGTCATGGTTTGTTGGAATACTGATGCTGATGCTGATGCTGATGCTGCTGCTGCTGCTGATGATGATGATGGTGATGGTGATGTTGATGGTGATGCCGGTGCTGCTGCTGCTGCTGATGATGATGATGATGATGATGATGATGGTGACGGTGACGGTGATGACGATGGTGGTGGTGGTGGGGATAATGATGATGATGATGATGATAATGATGATGATGATGACGATGACGATGATGACGGTGATGACGGTGATGACGGTGATGACGGTGATGACGGTGATGACGGTGATGACGGTGATTATGACGATGATGATGATACTGCTCATGATGATGATGATGATGATGGTGATGGTGATGGTGATGATGAGGATGGTGATGGTGATGATGACGATGGTGATGGTGATGGTGATGACGATGGTGGTGGTGGTGGTGGTGGTGGTGGTGATAATGGTGATCATGATGATGATGACGATGACGATGATGACGATGACGATGCCGGTGATGACGGTGATGACGGTGATTATGAGGATGATGAGGATGATGATGATGATGATGATGATGATGCTGATGATGATGATGATGGAGATGGTGATGGTGATGATGATGATGGTGATGGTGATGATGAAAATGATGATGATGATGATGATGATGATGATGATGATGATGATGATGATGATGATGATGATGATGATGATGATGATGATGATGATGATGATGATGATGATGACGACGATGATGATGATGATGATGATGATGATGATGATGGCTTTTCTGTTGTGTCTGTTGTGTGTGTGTGTGTGTGTTTGTGTTTGATAGTGCGGTCTTCATCATGTGTTCTTCAGCACTAAAGCCGGGAGCTTGTGCATCGCCTTGTGAAGACATGCTGGCCCAGAATCGCTGATGACTGCGCCCAATTTCTAGTCATACTACCTAAAGCTGATATCTCCTGCGAGGTTGGTGTTTGTTTTGGACTGTGATCAGTGTATGAGCTGTCAGCTGAAGGGCTGAGCCTGTTTGCGGCCAGGTTTGGCATACTTCCTCAAGATTGAGCAGTGCATGGTCCATATCGTGGAGGCCATGTAGCCTGAGTCCTGCTTAATCAGCTCGATTTCCGGCATTCCGCCACCCACTGGCAGTTCCGTGGACATCAGTTTTCTCGTTCCTGCTGCGCTCGACTCGCCGCAGTTCGTGACCCAGTGTCCTTGCAGTTCAATCAGTCTGCTGAATGTGCCCACACCTGTTTCGAACAAACAACCGGATGCCCCCAGCGGCAGAAAAGCTGAAGCTTGTCGCAAGAAATGCGCCCAATCGCATGTCAATCAGCTTTCTTAGGAAGCGATTGCCTGGCCATCGCCTTGCCGTTTCTGCAGGAACTCAGTGTTCCATTGCGATGTGTGCCGCAGCGTCCTCGCTTGACACAGGCAACATGTGCTTGTGTGCGTGGGCGCGTGCCAACTCTAGTCTGTGGTGCAACAGCTTGCCGCTGCGCCTGACCAGCCCCCCTCCTACATCATGAAATATTGAGGGTCCATCTATCCCTGTGAAATTGAACTTCCTGATTTCATTTTGGGGGGTGATAGGGAGGATCGGAGGCTAAGCTCATGAGGGGGTCAGAAGGCGACTTATGCACATTCTTGAGGTTGAGGTCTGGCCGAGTCCCAGATCGAACTATTCCAGGGAATATGTCCTTGAGCATGAGAATTAGACTGTTAGACTTCCCTTGAGACCTTGTCGCAGTATTGGTGAAACCTGTCAGGCCAGTGAGGCGGAACCAACATTTTGCAATTCTGAAAGGTGCTGATTCTGCGTTTGCCTCTTGTTTGCTGCTGAGGGAAAGATGTCCGGGAAAAAACGGCTTGTTGAAGCTGCGCCATTAGCATCTTCATCTAAGTCGCAATTCCGCCCACCCCCTACGCCCCTCTCTCCCCGCTATGCCTCACACTGTGCCGCACACAGGCCTCGCCTGAGCCAAAGGCTTGGTTAAGCCTTTGTCACGCTTGGCTTGAGTGACCTCAGCCTCACCGCTAAAGACTTTGTTGCATTGACCACCTGACAGCTGTGTGGCAATCCTTTTGGTCTTTTCGCCCGAAGGGCAGTGGAAAGAGGACAAGAGGAGTGCCCCTCTCAAAGCTTGCGCGAGCATTCTGGCCTTCCAATCAGTCCATGCATGCCCTGGTCTGCCCTGTTTCAACAAAGGACTATCAAACAGATGTTAATTAGCGTGTCATTTTTACAGTATTCTTTGCAGTTTGCATGGAAAGCGATAGGTGCCCAAAACGATGCTCTTGCCCTGGCACTATGCCCCTGCAAGATGCTAGAACCTGCTTGGAGAATGATTAAGGGCTCACTAAACACAAAGCGGACACATCTATTGAGCAAGTCTGACCGTATTGCAGTTAGTGTGGGCATCCGTCTCGCTTGCCACTATCGCGATCCTGCCCCACCTGGCATGAGCGTGCAGCATTTTATTTGCTGGTGACAGTTTGGACGGGTTCTTGCTCCTCCGGCGTTGCCGTTGCCTGCCACTGAGACTTGTGCAGCTAAACACTTGTGGACGCCACAATGAAGAACTAGCACATCAGTCCGCAATTCTGGGAACCCACATGACAAGGAACACTCAGGGCGCCACAAATTAAAACGACCTGGCCGATGCTGCCACACTACATGCAGCTAGTTGCACGATTACGCATTGCAAAACTTGCCTCCGGGATAGGAATACATCTATGTTGAGTCAGCGCTGACAGAAAAGTGTGCCGAACATGTCGCGAGGACATCGGTCAGACATGTGCGGAATTCTGCGGGAAAGTACGCGGAAATCCTCGAAATGTACGGGCAAAAACCGCGGAACAAGTCGAAACTACGTTCTAAGCCATTGTGGTCGGGCGCCGTTATGAAGAAGCGTGGCTGGCAGTACGTGCTTTTTGCTGGAATAAGCCAACAAGCGTTTTTGAAAGGCATGAGCAGTGTTCGCTCATTCCGGAACTTGCTCTTGATTGACGGGCCTTTTCCACAGTGCGATGGAAACCCTTGTGAGGTGTGCAGCTATGCGTGACGTTTTTTGCGTGCTTGTTCGGTTGCCAAAAGCAATTTCCGGGCCCCTCACAACTATGAGCAAAGCCCGGTGGCAACGCCAGCTAGGGGCTAGGTACCTTGGGCGCTTGCATTGCGTGCGTTTAGATTGGCACGGGGATAAGCACAGACGCGTAGCATTTAGCGTAGGCAGAAGATGCTTTGCTCAGCGTACCTGAGACCCTTGCGGAATGCTTTGCTCGACGTCGATTTGCCGTGCCAAGATCGCGGGGCTTTGATCTTTCCCTGGTTCTTGCAAGAATTTGCCCTAGCTGCCGGCACCCTGCCCATTTGGCACCTCAGAAGTGCGCCGCGTCTTTTTAAGCCAGCTGTCGCCCCTATTCAATTGGGTGACCCTGAAATTCCATGTGGAGTGGGGAAGATTTGAATTAAGGACTTCCCCTCACTCTGGATAGGATCAGCCGTCCGGTCGCTTCGAGTCTGAAAGGAGTACACAAAGTCATCACAAAGTCATCACTGATTGTGCAAAAGCTCCGCGCCCATGTGCACCGGGGCTGCGCACGAATATCACTGCCAAACTGGTGAAACATCCTCCTTTGGCTTCTCCTTGTTTGGGTCTTTGGGTGGAACATTGAAAGTCTGGAAAAGCGAAGAACTACCTAACCCTTGTGGTTTCCGATGGGAGAGAAGCACATCATGATCTGCGCAGCCGGCTTTTGTGGCTGGATAGCATCAAACATGCACCAATCACGAGTTGTCGCAGGTTACTACTGTGGGCGAGCGAAGTCCGCAAGCGCTCCGATGCCTCCTGGAAGGCTTCAATGGTGCCACTTACGAGAGGCGATCAGCTTCGACCTTGCTTGGGTTGCGGATCAATTCACTGGTAAACCCGCTCACTGGAGTCTCAAATGCACAGCCTGCTTTTGCAAGCTGTGTGTGCCGCACCTTTGCCCATCCTTGAAGTTGAGCATCAGTGAGCACAGGCTTCTATTTGAAGAAGCAAATGAAAAGCGCGGCGTTGCGTGCTAGAGCTTGACTGCTTCATAGAAAGCATTGTCGGACGGAGAAATTCATTTGTGGCACTCACACCGGTATGGTCACTAACCCTGGCCCTTCCGCATCTCTTCCGCCGCATCTCTTTATCTTGCGCAGTGGGAACCTCATGCGACGTTAGCTTGGAATTCCTGAGAATGGCTTGCCCAGCTGAGCGCCAGCTCCAGTTCCCAGAAAGCTCCCGCCCTCGATAAAAAGTCCCCTCGCCTGATGTCGAAGATGCCCCGCCTGGTGTCGGGCCGGCAAGAGGTGTTAACGGACTGGACTCAGGGGAGCAGCCTTTGCAAACAGTTGCACTTGACAAGCGCCTTTTGAACTATGGACGATTGTCTAAGGGCCTGCGCAGAGGGCTTTCCCTGTCGCAGAAGACGCTCATGCGTTGACTTGTGGCCTCTTCGACTGAAACAGCTGTGCCGGGCTAACTCAAGGTCTGAGTTCCCATTTTGGGGCCAATCGCCTGCGGCCATTGAGGTCCTGAGGGCACGGCAGGGGCAGGCCTCTGAACTGGCCAACATGGCCAAGCTTCTACACTTTCGCTTTCAGCCGTTCGCGAGTGCCAACCGGCCGTTCTGAAGGAAAACCTCGAACACGGGCCGCACTGCCATCGGTGCCGAGGAACTTGGTCGTTGCGACTGTCCAATGGTTTGGTGCACTTACTTGTCGCAATCTCGAACCTCTCGGAAGGTTGGCTCATGTGTCCTGAGGCCAAGGCCAAGGCACTTACACCCAGTGCAAAGTTGTCGCCGCTGCCTAGAGGCTGTTGATGCGGCCCAATGCCATGCATACCTTGCAAGCAAAGAGGGCGGAAAGCGCACCACGCACGCGAATTGAGGAAACCATGGTTTGATCGGACCCACATATCGGTGAACTCCTTATTCTTGGTGAAGCTGTTTACGTAGCATTAAGGCTTGCAAGAAAGATGCCCCAAGGCGATGAGCGGGATGCCCTCAGTGTTCGATGACCTTGGTTCGGAGCAATGCCAAGCAGCTCTTGACTAAGCAAACGGCACAGGCTCAAGTCAAGACACACGCGCGCAGGCCTGTTGTCCAAGGGTCTTGACGGGTTGATGGCCATTGGCCATCGTCAGTTGATCAACGGACCGTTTCAAACAATAGATTCGCAGGGTGTTTGGGCGCGCTTTGCATCTAAACCGCGGCTAGCTGTCACCGGGCAGTATCTTCGGCGGGTATTGAGTTGCTGAAGGGATCGATACTGTCTATTCAGCACATGTATGAAAGGTCTTGAGTGAATGTCGCCCGTGCCGTGCTGCCCATTCTCTGTGGCAGACATTGCAAGTGAATTCTGCAGAGCCTTCAGTGCAGACAACGCGGCTCAGTATGTGCCCGGGTTGGCTTGCTGTTCTGTTTGGTTGGGTATGAAGTCAGCTCAGGTTAGCAAGTTGTAAATCACTCGCATTGGAAGGTTGCACGTTTTGTGCTCATGACAGGCTTCAAGTCCCATGTTCCGTGTTGAGCTTCTATGATCAACCAGGAAAGCCAGGCGGCGTAACGCCCTAACGCTGGCTGCTGATTCCATGCCAATCTTCCTGAGCCATCGCGTCCCCCTTCAGGCATCCCCTGCTTCTCGGCAAAGTGCAGTCGCGTCGGCTTGCATTCCTTAACACCTTCCGGTTTTTTGGCGCCATCTCCATCAGGACCACCGCCGCAATTACTACGCGTAAGACCAGCGTTGCACTTGTGCTTGTGCCTTCCCTTTCCTCTGTCAAGCACGGAGCACGCTTCCAGACTGGCGCTCGCGTGCATGCGCGGAACCCTCTTCATTTGTGCATGCGAGGCCAAGCTAAGCTTGCGCGCGGTGTTGCTTGAATGCAGCCGCGGCGTTTGCGGCAAGTTTTGTGTTCCATGCTGAGCTACAGCTGTTTGTCTTCGGGAATGTGTGCGTGCGCCAATGCCCAAATATGAAGCCGGCTCTTTTTGGCAAAGATGTCAGTCGACTGTTGGAGCCTGTGAAATTGCAGGGTGTGTTCGTGCCCAGGCATGCAATCTGCACAGTCCGCTGAGGCACCTCTCACACCGGGCGCCTGTGAGAGCCGTGACAGCGCAGGCAGGCATCGCAGTGCATTTGCAACATTCGTGATCGTGGCTGAAAGATTGTTTTCACGCAGTGGGTGGGGGCGCAGTTGTCCCTTGCTGCTTTTGGCAAGGGGCTGTCAATCAGTCAGGCTGTCAGCTTGCGCGCCTTAAGATCTTACTTGATGATGCGCACGCAAAGGTGATGCCTCGCGGCCGCCAACACGACTACAACTAGCACGTAGCTGTGTCTTTTCCATTTTCAAGCACAGAGCCTGCTGTGAGACTAGCTGCTCAGGTTTGATATGCGTGGAGCTGCCCTCCTCCTGAAAATTAGAGACCAATTTGCTAAACCGCCTGGCGTTGTTGCTTGATTGTAGCCAGGGCATGTGCTGAATCCTGACCAACGATGCCAAGCTCTGTGGCAATGATTTTAGTCGCTTGTTTGAGCTTGACTTATTTACGGGTTGTTTTCGCTGCACAGTCGCGAGGTTGAGAGCAGCCTGCATAGTCCGGACGGGCTCTCACACGGGCCGCCTGTGAGACCCGTGACAGTGAAGGCAGGTATCGCCGCGGAGTTGCAACCTGCGTGATCGTGGGTGACAGATTGCTTTTGCAACGTGGGCGCATGGGGGTTTCGAGGGCTTCCACGATGCCTTGCGCTTCTGATGCAATTGCGTTCGGTGCTGAACTGCGTGAAGGCGGGTGATGGAGGTCTCAGCCCAGCCAATGCTGGTGCTCGTGCGCGGGCTGGCGCGGCTGGCCGCCGACGAATTCCTTGATCTGGAGCAGCTGCACGCCGGCCCGGTGGCCCGCCTCTGGCCGGTGGACGAGCTGCTTGGGGCGGCCGCTCCAGCCGCCAGTGCGCTGAGCCGCGTGCTGGGCCGCTGCGTGGTGCTTTGTGGCCACAGCCTGGGCTGCGCCGTGGCGCAGTGCCTGGCGCAGCAGCTTCGAGTCTGCGGCCTGGACGCGCGGGGCCTCGTGGCCCTGGACGCCCGCACGCCCGCGCCCCGGCCGTTGCTGTTGCGAGAAGCTGCGCTTCACGTGGCAGCGCCTTTGGCGCCGGCGCTAAGGTCCCGTGAGGCCGGTGTGGCGCGTGGGTCGCGTGGGTCGCGTGAGGCGTGGGCGCGTGGGGCGCGTGGCCTGGGCCTCGCTGCGGAGCTGGGAGCCCAGTCTTGGCGCCACCTGCTGGACGCCGAGCACCGCGATCTGCCCGCCTCCCACGGCTGGGACCTGGCGGAACTGCTGGAGAGATGTCTGGCAGAAGTAAAAAGGAAAGGGCCATCGGGAGAGGGGGGGGGTTCTGAGCCAGCGACCCGTACCCGAGCTCAGGCTTTGTTTACCGGGACTACGACAGCGTGGCCGCCCAGTGCGGAGTTCGATTTATGTCTTTTCAGGGCTGCCTTTTTGAATGGTGGATGGCTTTGAAACTAGAGGGAGCCACCAATGTTTGGGAGTTCCCCATAGTTAGGAGAAGCACTCTCTGAAGTCTCGGCCTTGAGTGAGTCCACAGTTAAAACGACGCCGGATGTGCATGACGTAAGCCGGAAAGGCGCTGATCCATGGAAAAAGCGCGCAGAAAGCTCCCAGAGGGCCTGATGTGAATCTGGAGCTTCGCGCACTGGCGCCGCGCATTTTCACCTCGGGTTCAACTCACCGGGCTCAGCACTTTGTTTCTCGGATTCAAGCAATCGGAAGAAGACACCTAGTGACTACCTAGTGAAGCGGGCGGCCATGATTTGATGTTGAAGGTGTATGGGAGTCCAAGGATTGCGGAAAGGACATTGAACGCTGAGACACTGTGAAGACTGTGCAATTCGTTCGCTTTCATGTCTAAAGTTGTTTTCGTGCTTGACCCCCTTGTGAGTCTCGCTCTAAAGCCACACCCTAGCACAATAGGATCATTTTCACATGTTCTTTCTGAGAACGCTATGCTCAGATTCGACAGGAGGTACCTCCAGGAACATCCTTTCGATTCTTTTTCTCCAGATAGCTGAAAGCTACAAGAGTTCTTTCTTCTAAAGATGGGCAGGCTGTTTTGCGAGTTCGGACCAGGTTGGCACGGCAGGTGCTGGGTGCTGTTTGGGGTGTGATCAAGGTGGTTGCTGGCAGTACCAGTTTTGCGATGCAATTAGGGTGTTGGTCAGGGTGTTGTTTTGGGTACTGGTCAGGGTTGTATTGTTTGTGCGCTTGAGGTGCTGTCGTGGATACTGGTGATGCTTGTCAAGCGACGCAGGGTGCTGGTCAAGGGTGCTGTAAAGCTTGCTCAAGGTGTGGGCTCGAGTTGCTGGCAGTGCTTGTTTAGCGACGCAGCCAGGGTGCTGGTCAGCAGGCAGGGTGGTGGTGTGGGTGCCGGTCAAGGTGCTGTTTGGTGTGCTTCAGGTGGTTTCGTCGTTGCTGTCAGTGCTTGTAGGGTGCTGTGGCAATCTCCCATGCTAGCTGGAGTCTATGCTGATGTAATGTTCAGCCATTTTACTGGTTCATACCAAAGGGAGAAACAAACATGTGTTTCGAGGGTTCCACCAGACACAAATCCAGCGGACGTGTCGAGGTTGGGACAAGGCGCTGGCTGCGGTGGACGGTGCCATGCAGGGCTCCTGGCTTGAAATCCTCCAAATCCCTTCTCATGGTAACTCAGTTGTTTTGCTTCATTTGTAGGGGCCCTGTAGGGGTTGATTCCTTTTCCAAAGCACCAGCCGTGTTCCTGGGTTTTGGGTGTTTTGCTGGCAAGAAGGATCCCTGGAAAGAAACCCTTGGATTCCAGCTGCTGACTTCCGTCAAACATGAAGGTGGCGAGACGGATTCGTGGTAGTCTATTTCACTTCTTCAAGTCAAGATGTGCATATTTTTTCGCTGCGAAAGCTTGGAGGAGGCTAGCTCCAGGACGAGATATTTCTACTGTAAGCCCTGAAGATCAGGGACCCCATCCAGGCGTTTGCTTTTTCTTTAGGTTCCTTTCAAATCCAAAGGTGTTCCCTACTTTCGTAAATAAGAGCGTCTCTTTGTTGGTACCCCTTGGGGTTGCGAAATCAGTGGTCTCCCACTCAGAGACAAACCCATAACGACGCATCCGCTTGTTGAGATCATGTTGCACCCTCTTGGGAAAATTATGACGAGCTCGCCTGGTGAAAAGAGCTCACCCCGGAAGGTCCCTTAGGGTCTTTCTTGCATTTGGTTTGTGAATATCTCGCAAAAGGATTCCTTTCCGCAGCCTACCCAAAGTGTCGCCAGGGAATCGGCCATGACTTGTCGCTTGATGGCCCCGTTCGGTGCCAAAAAGTGAGACCCGCCCAGCAGCACATCTCGAGGCCTCACCTGGTGGCGTACGGCGATGTGACGCACTGGGCACGGCACCACGCCCGGGGGCTCCGGTGTTTGGTGCTTCAGGACGGGGAATGATGTGCCTCTATGTGTGTGTGTGTGTGTGTTTCAATTTTTTCTACTGTGTGTGCGTGTGCTTGTTTGTTTGTGGCTGGCTTGGCGTGGCTTGGCGTGGTTTGGCGTGGCTTGGCGTGGCTTGGCGTGGCTTGGCGTGGCTTGGCGTGGTTTGGTTTCGTTTGGTCTGTTGCTTTGTTGGTTTGTTGGTCTGTTTGCTTGCTTGCTGGCTTGACTGTTTAATGAATTGGATTGGATTGGACTGAATGCTTGCCTGCTTGCCTGCTTGCCTGCTTGCCTGCTTGCCTGCTTGCCTGCTTGCCTGCCTGCCTGCCTGCCTGCCTGCCTGCCTGCTTGCTTGCTTGCTTGCCTGCCTGCTTGCTTGCTTGCTTGCTTGCTTGCTTGCTTGCTTGGTGTGTTTGTTTGTTTTGTTTGCTTGCAGTTTCTTTGCGACCCTCCAACAAGCAGTCGTGGGCCGGACGCCTCTCCACCCTGGAAGCCGTGCCCTGGAAGCCGTGACGCGCCTACGAAGAGCTGCGGGCATTTCGACTTAAAGGAACTGGGGAAAAAGTAATTTTGCCCGGCGCTCATTTCAATTCAACGACGGCCTCCTTTTGCGGGGTCTGAGAGGGAACTGCCCCCTAAGACATAGCTTCCCTGTTGTAGTAGGCAGGCTAAAGACGGCCGCGTAAATCAGCCTTCCTTTGGTTTTGGTAACCTAGCCTCCTCTGCTTGTGGGGCCAGTTGGTGTAGAGTAACATGCGTTTGCATAGGAGACAACCTTCAAAGTTGCTGGTGGACGCACATCTCCGCTTAAATGATATCCACCACAGGGTCCCCTATTTTTTCAACAACATCCATATGCTATATGGAAGCAGCTACGAAGCACACGCAGCGCTTGTTCATGCGATACAAGTACCAGCGTGAAGCAGAGCCAGTGCTGTGTGGAGCCATTTTGTTAGTTACCTAGTTTGCCCATTCTACAGCAGTCGGATCGACGGCAAAAGGGTATGGACTGGTGGACCTGAACTGTTGGGAGATTGGAAGTGCGGAAGAGCGTGACGTGCGGACAGACTGATGGTGGGTAATTGGGATGGTAGCTTGGATGGATGAGTTGACCACGAAAGGTCGGTTCAATTGGACGTGAAAGGTCAGTTGAATATCTCGCTAGCTGAGCAACAATTATTGAACTCTGAGTTTGAGCGAAGGTTTGCAAGAAACCTGAGGTGCATAGGCGTCCTTTGGTTTGGCGTGGTGCTGTCCCGGCGTACGGCAAACGGCTCAAAGTATACCTCCAACCGTTTTGAGTGAACTTCAGAGACACTTGCTTTGAATTGGTGGATATGACTCCCCACCGAATTCTTTTGATGCCCACCGAAGGGTCCGGACCCGTCAATTAAAATTCATACTCATGTGAAATCTTGCCTTTCCCTTTGGTTTCCCTATTCAAATTACCCATCAAAACGGTGGCCCCCACAAAGAAACATGACCACTTGGGTTCCTTCACCGTGCTGCGCACCTTTTCCATCCGGAGGAGCTAGAGCGGGATGCCGTGGCCTACATGGCCCTCGCGGAACACGCGGCGGTCCGGGAGCAAGAGAGGTTCAAGTCCGAATCCAAACCAATCCAAACTGCCAGTTTAGGGCTCATTATGCGAGATAGCAGTGACGCCCGAGGCGAACTCTGGGACGACCTTACCCATGAAGGATTGATCAAGGGGCTATTTATTGGACTGAAATTTGGCTTGCCCAAATGAGAGCACCCGTTGCTTTATGCATACGCATCTGGCTGTGTGCGTGTGGCCGAGGCAGCGTGGAGGATCATGCCCCGCTACTGCGATGCGGTGCGGTCCCTCCACCAGCGTTTGGCCGAGGCGAGTCTGAAAGGCTTTCAGGATGCTGAAGATACTGGTTTTTTGGGGCGACACGGGTGTTTCTCGAAATTTTCGACCACGGAAGAACAGCCAAAATTGCTCTGCTCACCACTCAAGCATCGCTTACTCCGGAAGGTCCTGGATCCTAAGGTGTGAAAATGAAGGTTGAAGAGATGGATGGTTGTACTGATATAGTGAATTGCTTCGCTCCCTCCACACTCACGAGCTTACGACCGTGAACACGGTTGTGTGAATTCAAGCATGGCTTTCGAGTGGCTTGGGGCCTATGACTGCTCAACAAGCTTGGCATTGAGAGCCTTATCCACCTGTCTGTGTGTCAAACTCCACTCGTTTGCGAGCCGATCTCGGGAACTCAAACATCGGTTCCGTTAACAAACGCCAAGCCCCTTCCAAAACGAAACCCGACGGGGGATTAAACGAAGTTGCTTATTCGCGACCCAAAGCAACACAAAAGCATCACCCTTTCCGAGCCTCAGGGTACATTCAAAACACGAAGGCACCAACATGCTTTGTAAACCCAACTGTGCGCCGGGCGGGACATTAAGCAAAACCGGACTGGCAAGCTGCTCTGGCGGGATACTGGCGGGATCCACTGGCGAATTCTGGCAAGCCGCTCCAGCTTGATACTGGTCGGATACTCGGCAGCATCCACCGGCAAGGGACACTCAGCGGGATACTCGGCGGGATTCACTGGCGAGCAACTCTGGGAGACTCAGCGGGATACTCGCTACTCTGGATACTGGGCTGCTCTGGTGGGATACTCGGCAGGATCCACTGGCGAGCCACTCTGGCAAGATACTCGGCGGGATCGGCAAGCTACTCTGGGATACTCAGAGTCAGCGGGATACTCGGCGGGATCCACTGGCGAGCAGCTCTGGCGAGATACTTGGCAGCACTGACGAGCCACTCTGGCGGGATACTTGGCGGGATCCGCTCTGGCGGGATACTCGGCGGGATCCACTGGCGAGCAGCTCTAGCGGGATACTGGGCCAGCAATAAACAGAAGATAGAAAATACCCTCAGAAATTGGATGTGGGGGAGTGAAATGATAGCCGTCTCTTCGTTCCCGCATTTCACCTCTTAATCCATTCTTTCATCTCATAACTCTTGACTAATCCCTCCGGCAGCCACGGCTTTGGGTGAATGTTTGGCGAACTTAATGGTAGTCTACTTGTAAGTGGTTAGCCATACCCCACTAATGGCAGGGAACCTCCACTTAGGGAAGCCTGCAACTAAGTCTAGCCCAGGTCACTAACAACTTACTAACTTCACCGAGCACCCAATAGTGTTGGTTTGCGGTGGGGGTGGGGGAACGCCACACTTAGGCTCATGTTCTCTTAGGGGAAAATCAGGCATTTTGGCCTTAACGCATGTCTGGATTCAACATGAAGTCGCCCGTTGATTGGCGAAAGAGGGGCCACATTTTGGGCACTCCTGTAATCTGTTTGAAGCTTTCCGGCAGCCTATCAACTGAGGATCAGCTCCCAGTTTCTCAATCCCGGTTTCCAAACATGTTTGCCCTTGTTTTTTTTATAGGTCCTTACCAAGTCATAGCCCCAATAGGTTACTGTTACAAGTTTCTTGCTGTATGCGTGCTTCTGGCCTTCTGTAAGGGGGTCATGGGTTCCAATCTGCAGCTGGAATGGTGTTGGATCATGTACAAGGTGTTTTTAATGGAGGGGATTCCCCAAGGCTGCTTCCATCGTTCGAATGGGGGCCATCGTTCTAATCAATTTTGTTCGAGCGGGGGGGTGGTTCTAATGGGCTCCCGTGACAGCCTCCCCTCAGTCGAACAACAGACCCCATGAGAGCAACGGACCCAGCGCTGACGCGCAGTATGAAATCGGCCGCACATATTTGTCCAAGTTTCTCCATGCCCTTGTTTGGGGCAATCAAGCACACAGCTCATATGGGACTCCCAAAAATGTTTTGGAAGGGCAGGTCTTATCCATCGGTCTTGGAAATATCATTCCTCGCTAGGTGCTGTGCCATTGCACAGGAGTTGGATGGCCTTGATGAGAGAAGCGAGGGTTGAGAACCCCAGCCCATGTTCTGATTCTCAAGAAAGTCCTCATCCTGACAAGAAGGTGCAGATTTGAAGGTCGGCGGCTGGAAACCAGCTTGTGTGCAAGACTTGTGGGATTCAACCCTAAAAGGCTGGAAACGCCAAGAACGGGAGGCTCCCCTCAGTTTGGCTAAGCGGAACTTGGCACCCGCAGGTCCATGCTCGGCTGCCCTGGGTGCTACAAGCGCGCGGGGGCCCCGGGCCCTTGCCGAGTCGGCAGTGGCTGGAAGGAGTGGCAAGAGAGCCCAAATCGAATCACTTGCAAAGGAAGAGCGCAAATGGCCAAATTGGAATCGACGTGGTCCAGCGGGGATAATTAAATGGAAAAAGTTGCAGATAATGACTTGGCCCTTTGGGATTTCTGTTGAACGTGATATGTTCCGAAGGGTTGGTTGAGCAGAGCAGTATCATAGGCTACAACCAGCAGCCTTCAAGTGCTAGTTCGCAACGATCGTGCTTGTTTTCCCCAGTTTTACTTCCGACTGGCCTTGGAGTTGATTACGCCTTGGGGCTGTTTGTGGCCAACGGGCTTTGAGATATTCAAATGGCATGCGACCTGGGAAGCAACTAGCGATCAGGAGGGCAGGCAGGCAGCAAATGCTGCCCATAAGGTCAAGATTCGTCCATGATGGTTCATCTTGCTTGGGTCTTTGGACATCATGGCCCAATATGGCTTTCAAAAATTGGACAACTGTACTTGAAAAAAGGTTTGTCCGGCCTTTTGTGACTGTCTGTCGGAGCCGACACCCCACTTTTGGAGGCAGCTCGCTACGGCAACTTGGACAGGGTGGCGGAAATTTCGAAGCAGCCCCAGGACATCACACCGCTCTGCATGAAGCTGCGCAGCAAGGGCACCTGGATGTTGTGCGCTGTTTGCTGGAAGCAGGTGCAGACAAGGATTCGCTCACCTGCGAGAGGGACACACCAGTGATCTATGCTTCCTGAAACGGTCAACTGCAAGTTGTGCGCTGTTTGCTGGAAGCAGGCGCAGACAAGGACTTGTGTGGCAAGTATTGCTACACGCTGATGCATTGCGCAGCTGGCCGTGGCCACCAGCAAGTAGTACGCGGCTTGCTTGACGCAGGTGCTATCACAGAGGACACCGACATGTGGGGACTTACACCAATGCACAGTGCTTCCGCGGGTGGTCAAGCTGTATGTTGCCTGCTGGAAGCAGGTGCTGATACGAATACGGAAACACCAGAGCACGACGAGCCTGATCATGCGGGATTCGTGGAACTGCACTACGCCGCCGGCGAGGGCCATTTACATGTTGTGCGTTACCTCCTGGAAGTGGGTGCTGACATGGAGGCAGGCAAGGACAGTGGACTGACGCCAGTGCACTGGGCTGCTGCAAAGGGTCAGCTACAGGTGGTGCATTTGTTGCTGGAAGCAGGTCTGGACAAGGATACCTGTATAGGGACACACCAATGCATTGTGCTCACACCTTTGCATGTTGCTGCTGGCCGTGGCAATGCGGAAGTTGTGATTTGCTTGCTAGGAGCAAGTGCTGATGTGGACAAGAGTAACACAGACGGAGATACGCCATGGCATGTTGCCGCATGTGCCGCTTGTTATGAGGATCCGCAGATTGAGCGTTGCTTGGTGGCGGCGGGCGCTGACAGGACCAGGGCCAACGTTCGAGGGTGTACACCAGTCCACCTGCTCGGGTTGGTCGTCAGGAAGTTGTCCATTTCTTGCTGCAGCGGCAACAATGGAGACGCACCGATTGTGCATCTTGCTGATCTGGCTGGCTATGGTCAGGTTGTGTCTTGCTTGCTGGGATCAAGTCCTGAGTCCGACAAGCGTGACAAGGAGGGAGACGCGTCGTCGCACTTGGCCGTTTACAAACTTCGTTAGGATGTTGCGCGTTGCTTCCAACGCCGGCGCAACTGGCTGCTCAAGCTGGTTTAGCTGTGCGTTTGGTGGAAGCAGGAGCAGACAAGGCAAGGGCCCAGTTCAAGAATGTTCCTCCACGCACCCCGCTGAAACATAGGTTTGGTGAATGGCGATGTGAACTTTGTGTGTTGCTTGCTCAAGCAGCTGCCAGAGACAAGTGCCAGGCAGTAGCCTGATTGCTTTCAATGGCTGCCAGGAAGTTGACTGATGCTTCTTAGAAGCTCGTCTTGACAGACAAAACAGCGGTTGTCAAACCGTAGCTGAGTGCTGCTCATTACTAACCCCAAGATGTGTTGTTTTTCTCGCTGGAGTTGGTGCTGATACTTTGATCCTTTCATGGCCGTCTCTGCAATGATTTTGGATTGGCACCTGGGATTGACCAGAGTAGTTTGGTGTGGACATCCGCCCATCTTGGATCGTGGCTTGTTCCAGCGTGTTCAAGTTCTGTGCGTTCGTCGCTGTTTATGCTGAATGTGCCTTACCCATGTGAGAGGGTCTTGAGCCATGGGAAAGCAGCAGAGGGATCCTTGGCCAACATGAGGCGTCACCTGGAGGCAGTTACGTACTTATATTTATAGCGTATGCGCGTCTATCTTCCCCCCCCTCTTCCTTTGTCTCTCTATATTATAATATATATATATGCACATGTATTATATAGAGACAGAAGGACACGCTTCTCCGTACTCATTCCCAGAGATATGCGTAAACTTCAAGAGGGATCTCCCTCTCGGCTCCAGGGCCCTTCCTGGAAATGAAGCGCGCCCCAGATCCCAGATCGTCTTTCTGGGTTCGACCTGCACCTGCACTTTGAGGCTCGTACCCTTTTTGGCAATCAAAGGGACACCGCTCATTTTGAGGGACAAGCTTTTACCTCTACCTTTCATGGGCCGGAAAGGAACACCACCCATTTTGAGGTCTCCCCGACTTTGAGACAAACACATTCGCAGCGTTCCGAGGCCTGCAGGAGAAGGCCAAAGAACTCTACGGTGAAAGCCGAGCTCCCAGTCCGACGGCAATTCCAGGCTCCAGACAGTGCTTGCCAATCTTCTTGGATTTCGTCTTCGTGACGTGATGCAGCTTGTTGAGTCTCCATGAATATCCATGAGACAGACGGATGTATGAATTGATTTGGTTGAATGCCGCCCCCAGGTCGACCAAACAAGAGACATATCACCCGGTCAGAAGCAGCACCCATGCCAGACATACATTCTTGACGCCGCGATTTCTGGAATTGACTCCCTTCACTTCGAGCGATCGCCAGAAAACTTGTCTGCATGGAAACTGGCAGTTTGATTCGGTTTGCCGTCACGAAGACTGCGTCCCCTTCGGAAGGATCAAACCTGTCAGGTGCATTCGGCTTTGAGCGTGCATTTCGGCTGGTTGGATTTTCATCCGAGATCATTTATTCAAGGGTGGGGCTGTGTCGGTTTCGGACAAGTTTCGCATTGTCATCCTCACCAGCTGCTTTGACTAGGCTGGGTTTTGAGATGTTTTGAGATTGACATGTCAATGATCAGTCAATCTAAACGGTACGTTTGCCGTGTGTCATGATCCTCTCCATTGTCTAGGATGCTCTTCACATTAATTAAGTGATGCCATTTGTGAAATATAAAGGCACGCCGCGCAGCACTCTGACAATATATAGCTTAGCATTACCCGTTTGAAGCTCTGCAGTCACGCGTGACCAGCACCTTAGAGTCTGTGATCACAGGGGAATGACGCTTTCGGAACATCCTTGTTGTCAAATGAGTACGTGGTGATGCTCTTCTTGCAAATGGGGTTCTGCAGGCAGCTCCCCGGCGCCCCATCCCGAGCATGTTTCTCTTGCCCTACATGGCGTCCACATCAGGCGTCGCTTTCCCTGGAAAAGCAAAAAGGCAAAACAAGCGGTTGTTCGGAGGCCTGGAGAGCCTGGACCGCGACATGGCGAAGCTGAAGGCCGTTCGCTACTCGGAGGTTGTGTTATGTGGACTGTGGGCATATTTCAGGGAAACTCGAACCTGTGTCACTGGAGATACCATTTCGCCAAGAGAGTCCGAAACCTGGCTTGTTTTTTCCACACTCCAAAAGGGGCGTCCAAAGAGCCAATTGTGAGGGCCCGGAATCCATCAGGACCCTCCGCCCGAATTTCTCCATAAGCCTCTTGAGGGTTGATAGTTATCCACTTTGGCCTCTGATATGATGTTGAGAGAGCTGCATGACTTCACCTAGCAGTCGACAAAACTCGTGATTTCTAGCTAATATTTTGTTTGCGGATGTGACCACTGGGGTTTCAAAGCTTGTGAGTTAGTTGTGGCAACCAGTTTTCGCCATGGCCCCGTTCGGATCCTGAGAAGCGAGAAAACTGTCCGATTTCTTTCCAGCTCAGTTGGACTATGGTGGACCATTGTGCCGCTTGGTTTCTCAAGAAGAAACAAAGCCAACCCTCTGGTCGTGAAGCAAACGGTTGCTTGTCAATGGGTCTTTTGAATGTTCCGGAAGCACTCCTCAAGGTTCAAGAGTCACTGGATGCCCCTTCAAAAGTTGCACGTTACTGGCGGGTTCTAGCAAAAAGTCGCGGAGGTCTCGGAGCCTTTGGGCAAAAGGGAGGTAACTGGCGAAATGGGTGGCTCTTTGGCTTCCCAAGGTTTGTTTGAGAACCCAAACAAGCAAGGGCTGAACATGGCTGAACATGCAAGCAATATATACGTTGGCCTCGCCCAGTTTCGCACACGGCGCTCGTCGTGTCCTATCCAAAAACCAACGATCCGCGTTCCGTACGTGATCCGCAGAGTCCCGCTTGGGCCCGCGGACCGTCACACCGGGAGTCCTGGTTTAATATCATGTCCAAATTGTTTTCCCTGAAAAAACATATCCAAAAGGGAAGGTTCTCAAGAAAATCTGGCCATGCCCAAACGCACTGTGCTTCCCGCAAACCAGAGGAACCCATCTCCGGTTTTCTTTTCGCACTGCCAGGTGTGGTTAATCCAAGCAGGCGCTGTGCAAGGCTGGGCATATCGGGACGGGGGTGATTTAATATGTATCAAATCTAGTGTTTGGGATTTGTTTGGATCCACCATTGGTCCATGGTAGGGGGTAGATCTCAAATTGTGTCTGTGTGTGCCAGCTTCAAGAACGGAACCCAAGTGGCCAAGAATACATTGCCACCGGAGCGACACAAGGGTGGCCCTTAGGGGACCCTTCGAGGCGCCAAGGTGCGTTCAGGCAAGCCTGCTGACGCCGATTTTGGAATCGCTGCCGGTTTGGACAATGCATTCGCGGAGTAACAACACACACTAAGCATTCACATTGTCTGCCAGGTTCAGAGAAGAAGAGTTGTGCCATCACTGAAGACACACATTAACGTGTTGAGATGCAAAGACATTCGTTGTGGAACATTTTGCCCACCTACATGCAACCTGGTGTTTTGGGTTGGGGAAGCCGGCCAATGGCGAACCGGCCAAATCCAGGCACTGCAGCCGTGGAATAGCCGAGCGTGGAAAACAAAGGGCGCGTGGAGTGCGTGTTAGACGTTCAATGCATGCCAGCATCCGTTCGAATTTCGGCGCACATGTTTTGTTGTTTTACAGTGCATGCAACATATTATGCATACACTCTATATACATGACGCGGTTCGCAGCCCAAGGAGAAGCAGGATTCTCACACCAAAGGGCTTGCCTTGAACGCCAATGTTTCTCATACATTGTGAAAATTTGATGACGCAGTGCGGTTCGAGAGCGCATTTCCTGGCAAAATGGGTTGTGACACCTGCCGCAGGTTTTGCTTTAGATACTGTACATTTGGGTAAAGATGGCAGACTTCGCTCATGTTGATCTAGTCATCCGCTTTGCTTGCCCACATGAGAGCAATTGTGCAATCTGCGTTCACGGTGCAGCTCCCCGGCCTTCGCTAGCTGTGGCCTACTCGCTTTGAATCTTTCGCACTCGGCGTTTTGCCGATTTGCATTCTCTGAAGCCCTGGGCAAGGTGCAGGTTGCGAGCATCCGATATATTTGCCAAGGCTCGGAGGCAGAACCAGCTGTTCCCAGGACCTGCACTTGTTTCTTTCACTGGACCAAGGGTGGCGACAAAACGCCAGCGGTAGGAAAAGAACCAGCCACGCACAGATACGCACAGAGCAAACACGTCGAGACTTGCAAGCCGAGCGAAGTCCGGTCGCATCGCGCGCCATGGCAGACTTTAGGGAGGCTGGTCGGGGGGGTTGCGCCGTGGAAAGCGAGCCAGTGCGGATGCACAAAAGACCGTCTGTGTTTTGGTTGTTCAATATTAGAAGAACAAGCAGATCGACTGCAACTGGTAGTTTCATCCAGGGTTGACATTTGGGTGAAGCAACGTGCTTAGGAGCCATGGGCAATTGCAACTTGGGTCGTTGGTCAGCAATGCCCATCATCCCCTGACATTGCCAACATCATTTGCGTCGTATGGCGGAACCACCCAAGCCACCCTTCCTTTTCTCAGTTGTCCAAAGCAGAATGTTTGCCGTTTGACTTGCTGATTTTGGAAGTTACTTGCAGACAATTCCAAAGATGCTCCCCTGCAGATTGCCACGAACCCACACAACTCCTCATTTACAATATTTGTTGAGGAATCCTTGTTGGGGCAACCCTTTTTCTTTTGGCTGCCAAGGGGAAAACACTGGGGGAGCAAATGGTGGTGCGGACTGAAAGGTTCCCTGACACCGTAGGCCTTCCTGTGGCCGGTTGCCAAAGGAGTCGGATTGGGCGCGGAAGCCTGGCGAGGGATGTACGGGTGTGAAGCTTAATTCGGGATTTGCTGAACATTGACAACTGGCGGCTTATGTCCACCACCCATTTTAGAGGGTTGCACTGACTTGCAGGAGATTCTGTCACTCAGCTATTTGAGCATCAGGTGAGCACCCAACACCCCCGGCCGGCCGCCAGAGCAAAGGGTTTTACTTCCTGATTGTGGAGTAGTGTTGAGTTGTTTTGTCTCAAACCCAGGCTGCCATTTCACTAGAGCCGACGCTCTCACAGCAGTTTCTCGCTCCTATAGCGATTCCGCAGCAAGGCTTGTTGAAGGAGTCCCAGTGAAGCAGATTCCATCATTTTCAAGAAAATTTGCCAAGCGTCCACGAAAGCACCAGGATTGTAGTTAACTTCCTGAAGAATTTCCAGCTGTTTCTTGGAATGATGGGGCTTTGCAGTCGTAGCAGAACCTTGGCACAGAACCAGAGCTTATATCTTGACTTCAGCAATGCTGCGCTCGCCTCTTGTGTCGAGCCAATGGCTTCGGCACCTAGAAGTCGACCTGCTTGCCATTCGCGGTTGAGCCCCGCGTGTCAAGCGAGAGCCGGTCATTCGCGTGCTTGGCGTTTTCACTGGATGGGCTAGGAGGGTTTAGGGACGGGGAGCAGGAACGCTCGTGGCATCCTTTGCCTCGCCTTGTTGTCATCCGAAAAGACTCTCATCCAGAGGGTTGCCCATCAAGGCGCAAGTGCACATTTCATGCCCAGGACCGGGAGACCCGTGGAATTCCATCAGTTTCATGCCGCGACAAAAGATGGAATTGGGGGACTCCCCCTCTAAGGTAGGGATATTTACGGGCGCCAAGGCGGCACTTCCTCTTCGAGCTCTTTTCCTGGCAAGGCGCGGTTTTCAGCTGGGCTGTCAGGCCTTGAGGACTCTTCCGCTCTCTTCCGCTGTCACTCGGTACATCGTCGCAGAATTTCAGCGGTCACCCTAAAAAAAGAAATGGCATGGTACTTTGATCGAGGATTCCCACTTATTTGGCAGAGGGTTTCAACAGTCACGCTTGTACAAGTGACTTGTTGAAAGGATATTAGACACTTCATACAGGGATGCATGACTACGGGGTTTCACTTCATCGGCCGGGGAAGAATGCAGATTGGGTGATTCGGGAAAAGACGGGGATTCCATTTGCCCAAGCAACGATGGGAATAGAGTCGCAGCAAGCTCGTCCTTTCGCATCTGCTTGGAGAGAAGTCGCATTGAAA
>CAUJNA010000424.1:1097262-1104762 GCA_963377175.1 Effrenium voratum | reverse complement strand
GCCGAATCGACAAACCGATTTCGGCTCGCAGGTGGAGGCACTTCGAACCTGTCCAGGCAACGCGGTTCATTGGTCACCCTCGGTTTGGGCAAAAAAGGGGCGACCCCCCAAAATGGGTGTGTGTTTCTTTGGTTTGTGCGTGCAAAAAGACTAACTGCCTGTGAGTTTAAAAGGGGACCCCTCTGAAGTGGTTGGTGGTTGTTTGTTTGTTTGCAAGCTTGCTTGCTTGCTTGCTTGCTTGCTTGCTTGCTTGCTTGCTTGCTTGCTTGCTTGCTTGCTTGCTTGCTTGCTTGCTTGTTTGTTTGTGGGTCGGTCGGTCGGTCGGTTGGTTGGTGGTTGCCGCTGCTGCTGCTGTTGGTGGTGGTGGTGGCGGTGGTCCATTTTAGGCGAAGGCTGACACTTCGGTCTTGCAGCCCATTGCAGCTGAGGCGGCCAAGGCCGGGCTATGGATTTGAGCTCAGGGAATAGCACCCTGTGACCTTCAATATGTATGCAAGATCGCAGTGGTTTCCCTTGTACACAGACCACCGTAGGTTTTGGATGAAGGATCCCCACGTGAACAGCCCAGTTTGGTGACAAATGGTGGTACTCGCTTCAAGTCAACCCTGGGCCGGACAGCACTTGCATCCAACTGACATTCGAGGATGTGCGGTGCAATGGGAAATCGCTGGGTTGCCATTTGTGTGCCTGGCAAAGGCGCAAGATTATGCGCAAATATTTGCACTGGAGCAGAAGGGAGTGCCAAATCCAGCTCAGGTATCCTGACATGTGGGAGCCGGCGAGTTTTGGACTTGGACAGGACAGTTTTCACCAAGAGACACAGCCTGGATTTGTTGCCGCATTGTGCTGCTTCAACTACTTCAGGTTGCAAGCGACATAAACAAATATTTGGCCGGGATGCTGAGAACAGGCAATGCCGGGAAGAAAAGCCAACTGTTAATTTGAGACTGTGTTCACGTGCAGCCTCAGCTTGTTGTTTCTGAGAGGCCTTCATTCATTGCAATAGACTGAATTCGCACAGACTGCGTTTGAAGAAACACGTCCTTCTCTCATCGCTACCGCTGCGTTTGCCTGCGACTGTATCCAAACTTTTCTAATCTTCGAAAAGATAACCCTGCTGCAGCTTTCCAAGTGATTGTTACCCATGATGAAGCCACAGTTTGGGCAGGAGTCCTTTGGTCGGGGTGTTTTTCAAAGTTTTTAGAGGGGAACAGCTTGCCTTGTTCGCAGAACAGGCGCCCTCCAAAGCACAACATTTGCTGTGGAATTGCCCAGCATTAGGTCGTGGAAATTCAAAGGGCTTCTTCCTGCTCAACAAACAGCAAGGTGGATCAAGATGGCACGTGCGTTGCCCTGGCTTTGCAAACGCTTGCTATGGGAGCATGAGCCAGGGAACCCTTCGATGCGCTGCCGAACTACGCGCCTCTGGGGGAGATGCAGTGGTTGGCGTGCGCAAGGCACGCCGGGTGTGTGGGGAGGATGTGCTTAGATGCTCCTGAAGTTATCCAAGAACAGATTTTGCAATGTTCGGCAGGAGAACTCGACGGCGACTCTTCTTGTGTAGGGGACTGCACAGGACATGTGGTTACCTGTTGAATGCATGCGGCTGGGTTCCGGGTTCGGTACCTCGCGGCTTTGGCACGTTTGAGGCCGATGCAAGAGTTGTGCGAATGCAGCTTGATCTCACAGCACCATCGCCCACGCTGTCGGCTCCAGTCTTTGCCACTTATGAGATCCGCATGTTCTCATATTTTGCGCAATGGGCTCGCGACAATCTTGCTGCTCTGCTTCAGGAAAGGCGGAGGTGGAAGTCGTGAGTGCCCAGCCGTCGGTCCAAGACACTCAAGCAGAGGAGGGGGTAGATGAGGAAGCGCCGAACGCGGCTGTGTCGCATGTGGGCAGCTCAATGTCCCTCCGCCGTGCGCGGATGGAGAGCAAGTCGCAATTGGTGGTAGACAAAGACGTCTTAAGAGGAATCCGGCTGTCCAGGACCCTGCGCCGGTTGGGGGCTCTCTGGCTGACCTCCCCTGCAGATCTGAAAGAATCCGCTCGTGGCTTGCTCTGGGAACAGTCACAGCCTGTGGAAAGCTTGGATCGCTTCCTTTCGCACACCTGGTGGACTTCCGGCAGGTTGAAGCTCCTTGCGCTTCTCCTGCAAAACGGTTGGCCCTTCATGCTGCTTTGCTACGTGCTGGCAGCTGCTGCAGCAGCATCGCTTGTCTTGCTTGGGGTGCTGCCCTTGCCTTTTCAACGGTTTGTGACTGTGGGGGACATTGATGTCCAGGTGAATTGGGCCCCCTGGACTTTGCTGTTCACTGCAGCTGCTACTGTTTTGGGTCTTTTTGCTTCGCCTTACGTACCTTGGCGCGTTGATCCTGTTTGCTTCTTAGATGTGGTGAGTATACATCAAGTGGACCTTGACCTACAAAAGCGAGGTGTCTACGGGCTGGGTGGATTCCTTGCTGCTTCAAAGGAGATGCATATTCTTTGGAGCGCGCCCTACTTGTCGAGGCTGTGGTGTGTCTATGAATTAGCCGCGTTTCGGAAAGCAAATCCTTCTGGCCGTATCGTAGTTCGGCCTTTGTTTGTCGAACTCCAGGCCTTGTGCTACATGCTCGGAGCAGTCTTTTGTGCCACCATCACCTTCGCTTGGCTTTCAACTGGCCTCCTGTACTCAGCAGCTTATATTGTAGTATACGTCGTGGCAAGCAGCCCTTTCCTGTTCATATCCCATAGGAACCGCTTGTACATGAGGGAGAAAGACACTTTGATCTCCGACTTGCAGCATTTCAGCTTGTCCAATGTGCAGAGTCGCTTGGAGAAGGACAGGGAATTCATCTACAAGTCAATCAATGATTGGTATGGCAGTGAGGAAGCTTTCACAGAGCACGTGAGGGGACCTTTGAAGAAGGAGCTTTTGGCTTCAACTGCTGACCTGCCGGTTCAATATTCCTTTCTTATGGTTTTGCCATTCTTCAGCGTGTCCTTGGACGCTTTGCTGGGTTGTTCTATGGCCGGTGTCTCGGTTGTGGACCTGCTTCCACGTTTCTTTGCCAACGACATCGGCTGGGCGGTGCTTTGGTTCCTGCTGGGGACGAAGTTGACATGGCGCTTAACTGAAATCTTTTCTGCGCAGCGCTCTTGCCGGGCCATGGACTATGCAACAACGTGTTTCATCTATTTCGCCGGCTATGTTTGCTGGTCATTTGTTGGCGGGGAAGTCGTGGTCCTTGTCTGGGCGGGGCTGTGGCCGTCTGTGGCTTGGGCAGCGTTCTTGATCGTCATGATTTACCTTCAGTATCGAAGTGGCTTGTGCGACGGCGTTTCATGTCGGATGTAGACGAAGACATGCTCTTCGGAGGACTTCAATTTTCACCGATTTCCGCTATCTTAAGCGATAGTTCATCCTTGAATGTTGACCAAGCAAATGCTAGGTTGTGCTAGAAGTTCTGACAGAACGCAAGTTTCACTGATACTGTATGAGGCTACGTTTTAATCAACATGGCGAGCCTCAGCACGGTTGCCAGGTGCCCTTGATTTTGACCAAGCAAAGAAGCTAGGTTGCTGCGTAAGTTTCGAAGGAGCACAAGTTTCACCGATCCCATTGAACCATATCATGGCTCTAGAGCTTCAACGAGCAGACTTTCAGCGAGAAAATCAGCGCACACATTCGCGATGCCAGCGCTGGGACTGAGCCTTTCTGTCGTGCAGCTCTGAGTCGTTCCAAAACCCGTGCCTTGATAATTTGTTGGATTTGACGTTTTCTTTTTTCTGGCCGTTTGTGTAGGGTTCGAAACGCGGAAGCTCCGAGGAAGCTTGTAGCTACAACATAGCACGTGTTTACAGTATTACATCCCGTGCCTTCATAAGCAGACGTAGTTGAACGTGCTCCGGCACGTCTGGGCCCGATCAGATGGTGGACCTGTGTCAGCTGATGTTTGGGAGCTTCTTAGACTTCTGTGATGGAAATCACTGTGCTTCGTTTCCTCTTGCCCAAGGCCGGCGTGGTGCCTGCCGCCTCGCCGCGGACGCCGCGGGCTTATCGCGGGCTTTCCCGAGCCATCGCAGCCGAATGGCTAGTGACTCATAGTGACTATTCAAAGGACTTTTAGTTGGGAAACCTCCGAAATATACAAAGTTGAAAGCGTCAAGGAGACGTCATACAATACGCTACGACGCAGGACATACGAATGGAGATAGAAAAGAAGCAAAGTGTGCGGGAGGCGAAGCATTGCGAGGGCTTCCAAGGTCGCGTGGCTACCTCGGTTTCAAATGGGCTTGAGTCTAATTGGGCAATTTTTCCCGAGCTCCTATACCCAGATCCAGTTCAGGTTTCTAGGATGTGGCTTGGACCAAGATCCATTCGGACTTAGACCGGGGAACTTCGATGTATAACCCCTGAGATGCACGTTGCCAGACTTCACTTTTGCCCTTTTGGTTGTCCTTTACTTTCCCCAGCCAGCCTTTGTCAACTTCTTGCAGGAGGTCGGAGCCGTTTGGCCCTACGTTGCTCTAATACCCAAGGTTGGGCTTAGATCTCGTCACGTTCTCGAGGCCAGCCAAAGCCGGGCGCGCTGCGCTGAAGCGACTGCAGGAGGCCTTGAACCGAGGCTCGAGCGGGGGAGAGGGAGAGTTGGACTCCTCAAACGGGGGAAACGGAACCCTACTTGTGTGTGTGTGTGCGCGTGTGCCTGTGTGTCTTGGCATGGCGCCCCTTTTGTCGGTTCAACAGCAAAACGAAAGGACAACTACCATTGGTAGGTCCCGCCTTTTTTTGACACAGTTGGGTGCTCGGCCAAGTTAGTAATCTGATGCGGTCAACTCCATGTTAGTGGGTTGCGACCCAGGTGGCTAACCCAGTTGTTCAACCCTCAAAATCCGTAGCTTCCTCATCCAATTCTTTCTCTAGGGTCATTGAAGAGCCGAAGTGAATGGCTTGCCTTTGGATTTCTTCTGAGCCAAACTTGAAAGGGATCTCCTCGATAAAAAAGACACAGCCCAGTTTGTTCACTTCACATTTGCCAAGAGTTGCCCATTTGTTGCTTTCAAGGGTCATCAAGATGGCGAGGCCAAGATGCCCGGTTGGCAAGTGAACACTAGGTCTCCCGCCCCCCAGATGTCGCCAGGCTCATCCTACATGTTTGATCAATCCTACACACACACACTGGCTTCAATTCAAAAGGACCACACGTCAAACACAAGAGTGTGGCCACACTTCTATCTTGTCACCTTGATTGATTAGTAATGTTGGACCTTGTTTACTGTGGGGGTCCCCCCTCCCCCCCCCCGGAAACAGTCAGAACATTCCTGGGGATCCTGAATAGGGATTTGGCGGGGGGCTTGGGTGACTTGAGTATTGCTTTGGTATTGACACTACTGAGTTTAGTATTGCCAGCACTTTCTTTTGGATTGCCACTACTTGGTTTCGTATTGCCAGCACTTCCTGTTGGGTTGCCACTATATTGCCAGCACTTCATTTTTGGCTGCCACTACTTGGTTTAGTATTGCACTTCCTTTTGGGTTGCCACCCTAAGACTGGACATTAAACATGGTACCCAAACAGTGCCCCTTAAAGAGGATCAGGCCCCCTTGTGGGCAACCCCCTTTGCAGGACTGTTTGGGGCTTGTTTTTGGATGGATTTAAGTAAATAATTTTGATGGTTGGGGCTTGGGATCAAATCAGGAATTCTTAGGCTCAGGTCTTGGCCTGGTCCCTTGCTAAGCTTTTAGATTTGGAGCCCCTTTTAAAAGAAAGAGCTAAGATGTGACCTGGAGAAACCTAACCCGCCCACGCCTAAGACTGGACATTAAACATGGTACCCAAACAGTGCCCCTTAAAGAGGATCAGGCCCCCTTGTGGGCAACCCCCTTTGCAGGACTGTTTGGGGCTTGTTTTTGGATGGATTTAAGTAAATAATTTTGATGGTTGGGGCTTAGGGTCAAATCAGGAATTCAGAGGCTCATGTCTTGGCCTGGTCCCTTGCTAAGCTTTTAGATTTTGAAGCCCACAGCGTCTCAGGTTGAGCAACCAAAGATTTGCAGAGTTTCACTACTGGGACTGAGCCAGGAAGCTGAGACGAGAAATCAGTTGCCCATATTGCGAATTTTGAGTCAGATTTTTTCAACGGGATTTTTTTGGGGTTCGAACTTCACATAAATCATGGTACCGAAACAGTGGGGGGGGTCGTGTTTAAGCCGGGGAAACTTGACATAATTCAGACTACCGATATTACTACAGCACAAACAAGCCGTGCTTAACTAGTTGAATTTCGAGGTATTGGAGGTGGCCTCTCCCAGGAGCAGAGGCTCTCGTGGCGTCGCCTGCGAAGCAGCCGCGTGGGGCTGGGCTGACACCTGAGCTGGCCTATGCCCGAAGCTTGGCTGAGATCGAGAGCCCTTCCTCGAAATCTGGGAAGATGAACACTTAATAGCAGTCCCGGCGTCGAACCATTGGTGATGTCCACCCGTTCGATTCTTTACATGATCTTGGATAGACCTCTTGAATATGCTTTGGATTAGGGCTGAGCTTGCCTCAAAAATCAACCAACCCCGAAGGGGCATCCTTTTGTCTCATGGCCACTTGGGAAAGGGGTGAGGTCAAACATGCGCTCACCCACTCCACTCCACTCCACTCCACTCCACTCCACTCCACTCCACTCCACTCCACTCCACTCCACTCCACTCCACTCCACTCCACTCCACTCCACTCCACTCCACTCCACTCCACTCCACTCCACTCCACTCCACTCCACTCCACTCCACTCCACTCCACTCCACTCCACTCCACTCCACTCCACTCCACTCCCACTCCACTCCACTCCACTCCACTCCACTCCACTCCACTCCACTCCACTCCACTCCACTCCACTCCACTCCACTCCACTCCACTCCACTCCACTCCACTCCACTCCACTCCACTCCACTCCACTCCACTCCACTCCACTCCACTCCACTCCACTCCACTCCACTCCACTCCACTCCACTCCACTCCACACCACTCCACTCCACTCCACACCACTCCACTCCACTCCACTCCACTCCACTCCACTCCACTCCACTCCACTCCACTCCACTCCACTCCACTCCACTCCACTCCACTCCACTCCACTCACTCGCTCACTCACTACTTCACTTTACTTCACCTCACCTCACCTCACCTCACCTCACCTCACTTCCTTCACTTCACTTCACTTCACCGCACTTCACTTCACTTCACTTCACTCACTTCACTTCACTTCACTTCACTCCACTCCACTCCACTCCACTCCACTCCACTCCACTCCACTCCACTCCACTCCACTCCACTCCACTCCACTCCACTCCACTTCACTCGCTCGCTCACTCACTCACTTTCTCGCTCACTCACTCACTCAGCCAACCAAACAATCAATCAATTAATTCATGCATCCGCCCAGCCATCCATCCATTCGTCGGTCCGTCAATCGCTCGCCCGCTCGCTCCCTCCCTCACTCACTTACTCGCTCAGGCGCTCACGCACGC